>CAJNIZ010016224.1:90181-125871 GCA_905231905.1 Symbiodinium pilosum
AGGCCGCCCGAGACGGTTTTCGATACCAAACGATTGAGCTACAGCACATAAACAATCAACGTAAGAAAAGGTGGCCTTCCTTGAGTTGCAAAGAACTACATTGGACGCTGCTCGACACATACAGCGACGCCATATAAACATGACGCATCATGACGGTGGACGCTGTGGAAACAACACAATTGCTTTTGAATTGGGTCCCCCAGGGTGGACGCTGCTCGACACATACAGCGACGCCATATAAACATGCCGCATCCTGAGCTGACAACCTGTGGATGCTGTGGAAACAGCACAGTTGCAAGAACTGCTTTTGCATGACATCTATTCTAGTAAATGCTTCTGGGCTGGGTCCCCCAGTGTGGACGCCGCTCGATGTGTAAAAACCCAGCCGATGGGAGACAACCCGACCCCCCAGTACCCGTAAGAAATACCCCAATTTATTATAGAGTAGTTTCCATTTTCGTTTTCATTACCCCTATATAGCCCCAACAATTACTGATGCTCCTAAGTCTGGTGGCCTTGCAGCCATGCGCGACTTGCTCCGCAGCATTGCTGGCGGCCTACAGGTCAGGGGATTGTCAATTTGTATGCGGGTTTCCCAAAATTCGGGTACTAAAAAAGGGGATTATAGGCTATATATAAAGGTTTATAGGATTTATAGGGTTTAGGGTTTCCCAAGATTAGGGGTACCCTCTAAAGGGGGCTATAGGGTTAACATGGGATACATAGGGTTTAGTATATACACACACACATACGTGTTTGACGCTTGCAAAAATTCTACATGACTCCTTCAGCATCCAAAACCCGTATCCCTAAACCCCTTTAACTTTAAGCACTTTAAGCATAAACCCCTGAAAAGTATCAAAGTCGTTATAGCGGCCTAACCCCAGTTTTCATGTCATGTTCCAGCTGATTCCCGACGCCCTCCCTTGAAACCCTAGGCCCTAAGCCATAAACCTTGAATACTAAAAAACCCTTGAAGCCCCAAACCCTAGTTTACTAAACCCAAAATTGTATGCGCAATATGCGGAAACCTAAGACCTTCCTTGGTTGCATGCAGGATACCTGTCAGGTACAGAGATAAAAGTAAGTTTCTAATATAGTCCCTAATAAAGAGCCCATGTCCATTAAATTGTGTAGGAAATATTGATTCTAGCTCTAGTTAGAACCGCAAATACTACAGTCCTTATTATACGGACCCTAAAAATGGTACCCCCCATTTTGGCAAACCCCAAACCCCAAATCCCCTTTACTTACAATAGATATCCGAGCTATATTAGACTGTGATGATATGAGGGTGATCTGGGAATGACATCAGTAATCATTTGGGCTTCCAAAAATGAAAAAAAGGTGTTTGGCAATCACCCTTCCAAACACTAACATAGAAACCCACGTAACTCAGCCACTTTCACAAGGGCAGCCGTGCATGCAAACCCCTGGAAGTATGTACCCTACATACCCTCATAACTCTTGACCCCAAGTCCTAAGCCCCTTTACCCAGTACCCAGTACCCACCCTAAACTGATGAGAATCCCAAGCTCCAAACAGAGACATCGAACCTGGACTTGAGTGTAGGCAACGTAGTCGTCCTTGCAGCGGGAACCTGAAACCCCAAGAATGCTTGTATGAGGGTATATAAGGTTATATAATTAGGGGTTATGCTGGTGCGAACCAACAGGCTGAGCAGAAGGTACTAGTGGAGTAGCTAGTTCCATGGCTCACACACTAGGCGGAGATTTTACACGCACTGCAGAAGAAGAGAAAGGCCTGAGGTATTGGTTCTGTGGGCTTGCACTGCTCCTAACCTCAACACTTACCACTACAAGAAGCAAAAAGGCTCGACTCCTTTTTCTCTGGGTTGCTCTGAGTGTTGTGCAAAGGAGGGCTTGAAAGGCTCAGGGCTTCAAGCCCGGGTCTCCTGTCGTTCTACCCCCTTGTGAGAAATGACCAGAAAACTCTGGGCTGAACGGAGTGTCCAGGCTATGTGAGACTTATTTGAAGAACCACACTCAGCGTGTGTGGGCTAACCTGAGTGGGTTAGGCTTTGGGCTCTCTTAGGACTCTGTCCTGAGCGCGCTGCCCAGGCGAGGGCTACCGTAGGCTAGCGGGCCTTGCAGCAAGCGAGCTACTGGCTTCTGCGTTGCCACGCACTCAGCTAAGGCTGCAACTATGGGAAAAGGCGTTTTCCTTGGTCCCTGTTTGGCAACTGACAGGGTTCAAGCAAGCTGAAGGCTGAAGGCTGGTGAAACAAAGCTGTAGGCTCACTACGAAGCGTCTCCACCTGGGCGGCAAGGCTTAGGGCTTGTCAGGCCAGAAACAGGGTTGGGTGGGCGGGAAAAGTTTTGCAAAGTAGAAAGCGATCTACATACAAGGCTTGTAGTGGGCTACCAGTCTTGGCCTAGGAGCAGTAGTGGCAGCAGACATGCATGAGATTCACAAGTCCACACAAAACACAAGAGACCAAAATAAAGCTCTTAGCGTTCTGTGGGCTTGCACTGCTCCTAACCTCAACACTTACCACTACAAGAAGCAAAAAGGCTCGACTCCTTTTTCTCTGGGTTGCTCTGAGTGTTGCGCAAAGGAGGGCTTGAAAGGCTCGGGGCTTCAAGCCCGGGTCTTGCGCAGGAACTAGACTGAGGCTGCGGCTCGTCCAAGGCTCTTTGGGGGATGCCTAAGTGACTGAAAGGGAGGACCTGCCAGGCGGGCAAGGCAATTCCAGCTGAAAGCAAGCTGTGTTCGCGGCGGAGCGGTGAGAGACCTAAACCAGCGAACAGATGGCAAGGCTATGCTGCTATTTCTGGGCTGCCTGAAGAAAGCAAGGCTGCTGTGCCACAGGCTGGCGAGTGAGGGTCACTGTTTTGCGTCCGCCCGAGGCAGCTTGTTCAGGTGGCTGATTCTACAAAATTTTCCCTCCACCTTGCATGGGGGGGTGCAACGTGATGCCTTCTGGCTGGCAAAGCTGGCTGAGCGTGAAGCTGACGCGGGCTAAAGGCTTTGAGCGAAACCTGTCGAGCTTGTCTCTGCTCAGCTCGTCTGCCCAGACGTTCTTCTTCCCTGACACGTGGGAAACTAGCAAGGCTACGGAGTGGGCGTGCGACCAGGAGGCTACGAGGGGAAGGAAAAGGCTGAGCGGCCAGGCTGTAGAAAAGAGCTTATTCACTCCCGCTTCCGTGGGAGTGTTGTCTGAGCCTGTGGGCATGGCGAAAGAAAGGTACTTGTGGCCAAGCCGGCTGTGAGCCATCTGGAGCAAGTTGCACCAGTGTCTCGAAGCAGGCTATGTATTTCTGGGCGTCTTTGTGGAGCTGCGGCCAGACGTCTCGCATTTCAGACATGGACCATATTTCGGAGAACCAATAGAATCCGTCCTTGGTGCACAACCACCCTCCTATCCCGACCGTGTCCCCTTCTGCCAAATCCGAGGCTTTAGGCTTGCTGGCTGGGGGGTCCTTGTATTTGCACCAGCAAGGGCAGAAAGGAGTTAAGGCAGGGAAGAACACTGACAAGTCCTACGCGAAGGCACTGAGGGGTAGGCTACCGAAAGTGGGTGCTCGGCCTTAGTAAGGGCTGTTGCATGCCAGGCTCAAGCGAGAGCAAGGCTTAGGTCTGGACCCTCGGCGGAGCAAGATCCCAGACGAGAATGCTCTACCTCAAGAGAGAGGGCTAACAAGCTCAAGCGAGAGCACCTAAAAATTGAGGCTGCGGCCGGGTGCCTAGCGGGCTGCATGTCCTGTCCTGGCGGGACATCTATTGCCAACAGCTCAAGCGAGAGCAAGAAGGCTAAGGTGAAGGCTGCGGCTTCAGACCTGAAATCAAAGGCTCAAGCGAGAGCTTCAAGCTGGCGCCTTTCAGACAGCTGAGTGCGATGCCAAGGTTTAAGGCTAAGGCTGTGCTTGCGCGCTGGAAAAGTTTTTCAAAGTAGAAAGCGATCTACATACAAGGATTGTAGCGGGCTACCAGTCTTGGCCGAGGAGCAGTAGTGGCAGCAGACACGCATGAGATTCACAAGTCCACACTAAACACAAGAGACCAAAATGAAGCTCTTAGCGTTTGAAACTCCTACTTGCATGACTACAGCATGTGGAGCATGGCTCAAGACCTCACATGTTCCTATAAGACAAAACAGCAACATGCAACGACATGACATGAATACACATGGACTGCTCAAGAAGGGTGGCTTTCAGCACTCCTCCTTCGCTAGTCCGCTAGGANNAACACTATTTCGTTGAGCAGGTCCTGTCCCAACCTACTGCGCAAGAGATACGCTCCGGCACCTCTAGAGAAAGGAAATTGGCAAGCCGACTCACTACTATCAGCCTACCCTTCCGGGCGGCGTTGCAGACACACACTGAATGTAACCTACCCGCCAGGTTGTGCTTGGCAAGAAGGCCACACGCACTGAGCATATCGCCTACGCACCAGAGTGACGAACACAGGCACCCTGAATGAAAAACGTGGGCCTAAAGACCTTCGGCCAAGACCTTCGGCTCGGCCCGTCAGGGAGGGGTGGTTCCTACCCTGCTCCGTTTGGCTGGCTGCTATGGCAAGTCTGATCAGAGTCCCCAACTCTGGCAGGCGCTTCGCGGCTGTAGACCCCGGAGCCAAACGAACCAAACGAACCATCACCGATTCTGCCTCCTCCCACTCCTCCTGTGATGACCCTGGTTTTCGCCTCCAAAATGTGGGTCTGTCAAACCCTGATCTTGGCGATTTCGGGCTATTCCCGACCCGTGATTTGAAGCCTCCAGAGAGGGGTTTGGGAAACCAGGATTTTGGCTCAAAACACTGCGCGCGGAACAAAACGTCTGGCTGCACGCCGAGGATGGTGGAGCTCACATTGGTGAGGCCACGAGCTAGGATAGAGGTATCTGGCACGGCCATCCCGCGTTCAAAGCAAACGCCTATACCACCTACCCCAGGCACGCAGCAAAGTAACCCCCGAAGCCATATCCTTGATGTCGGGTGGTTCCTGCAGGTTCTTGTGCACTAAGTTGCGTTCACTAGTCCCCCCTGGTTGGTACATGGTGTGGAGCCTATCTGTGATGCGTTTTGTGTTGCCCTGCGTGCTATTATGTCTGCCTTTACTGAGAATCAAGGGACTCAAGTAGCATGGCACACGCCCTAGCGTTGACCCTTGCCCACTTCCCCTCAACGATCTCGGGCCTATCATCGGTGGACACTTCTGAGGGTGATGATACAATGCCTGACCTAATACCGATTGATGGAGAAGATGAAGAATCGCAAGAAGAGGACGGCGGGGACCTTATGAGTAGAGTTAATTTGATAGGTGACTTCAATCCAGATAATCTACTCAATAATCAAAGTATTAGATCAACAGGTTTGATGTTTCAGTTGTTTGTTCGTGGTTTGCTTTCAGAAGAAATGATTGAATTAGCAGACAGACTACCCAACGAACAGAAAAAGAAGCAGTATTTAATTTCAATCATTGAAGGTTAAAAAAACTTATGAATGGCAACAATCAGGCTTCACCGGTAAGACAGTTAAACAAGAAGCGAAGAAGTTTAGAGAAATGAGAATGAACATATAAAACAAACCTAAAACACAAGAAGGCGTTTCTTCTTCTAGTTCAAGTGATATAGGAGGAGGCGCTATAGCAAGTGGTCTACAGAAACAGCTGAGACCCCGTTTCATAGACCACTTTGACAAAAAGGTGAGGTCCCCAGAATTATGTTTCCATTTTCGCACTTAATTCTATTAAACCTGAGATTTTAAAAATCCTAAAAAAATCATGTAAAAAAATCCTCTGGGAAAAGTCCTCTGGCAAACCTACCCCAAACAGAAAGTCCTAAAAATGTCCTTAAAAAAATCCTTAAAAAGTCCTAAAAAATCCTAAAAAAAAGTCCTCTTGGAAACCTATCCCAAACAGAAAGTCCTAAAAAAGTCCTAAAAAGTTCCTGAAAAATTTAACACGTCCTACAAGTCTTTTAAAACGTCCTAAACAAGTCCTCTGGCAAACCTACACCAAACAGAAAGTCCTAAAAAAGTCCGTAAAAAGTCCTAAAAAAGTTCTAAACAAGTCGTAAAAAAGTCCTAAAAAAGTCCTCTGGCAAACCTACCCCCAACAAAGTGTCCTAGAATCCTAGAAGAGTTAACAACAAACAAATAGTCCTAGAAGGATGCAAGTCTACCCTTCCCTCCGACAAAAGTAAAGGTTTGCCAGAAGACTCTTTTAGGACTTTTTTTGATGACTTTTTTTGAAACTTTTTTAAGATTTTTTAAAACTTTTTTAAGATTTTTTAAAACTTTTTTAGGATTTTTAAAACTTGTTTAAGACTTTTCAAGGACTTTTTTTCGGACTTCTTTAGGACTTTCTGTTTGGGGTAGGTTTGCCACAGGACTTCTTTAGGACATTTTTAGGCCTTTCTGTTTGTGGTAGGTTTGTCAAAGGACTTTTCCCAGAGGATTTTTTTGGACTTTTTAAGACTTGTTAAAACATTTTTTGTGTGATAGAATTAAGCACGAATCGAAAACATAACCCTAGAAGTTACCCCAATAAGGAAGGGGGATCAATCACCCACAGTGCCGTAGTAGAAGGAGCAGCCTGCAGCCTGTCTAGGGGGGAAGATACGCTCCACTGGGCATAGGCATGACCGGCGAGCTGCATCACACTAGACCACCACAAAGTGGAAGAATCCGAGAGATCACTCATCAGCCCTCGAACTAAATCCAACCAATCCTGAAACTCCAAAGACCCACTGGCCGGGTTGGGTACTGCTAGCTTGGGAAGTGTTGTTATCCCGGGTTTTACAACCTCTGGGTTGTCATCACGTTTCTCCTTGAAAGCCTGAGCCAGTAACGTTTGCAACTGCTGCACTCCTACCAGCACAGCATCAAGCACAGGATTACCTGATATAGGGCCCTGGGTTCCCCCAATTGGTGCAGTAATGCCTGCTCCTCCTAAATCAATACCTGCCTGCTCACTTGGCCTTGCTCCTTGGGGGACCTGTGACCTGGGCACCTGCGCAATTCACCTGCTGACACAATCCCATCCCTCCTGGGTGGGGATGGCGGAACTGCGCTGCCACACATGGGTCCCAATGGCTGATGTCCCTCCCTCCCGAAAGAGTGATGCTTCTGACAAAGCCTTCTTGCAACCCTCCAATCCCGGACCACAAACTAGACAACAAGCCTCTACCGCCAGATGCTGCTGATCCTACAGGCGCTCTAATCGCCTCAACCGCTTGCAATGCAACATCCTGGACCTGACTTGGGACACGTGTCGGGAGCTGAGTTTCCTGAGCTGGGGCAACCTGGATCTGCATAAGATGTTGCTTTGGAGTTGGTGCGGCTACCTTCGGTGCACTACTGGCAATGGAGCCTCTCTTATCACCTGCTCCCTGAAAGACTGTGTCCTTTGATAGCGTTCCTCCAATTGTCTCCTCAGCCTCTGGATCTCAAGTTCCTGCGCCTGGGCCTTCTGATCAGACCCCGCTAGTTGCCTAGCCACCTCAGTCTGAATAGCTTCTTGTGGGAGAGAGGATGAATTTGAGCGGCTTTGGGGTCTATAAAGGGGTTAACCATAAACATGGAAAGCTCGTTGTTCTAAGGCATGCATTCTCCGCGACACATCGGCGCTTAGCAATGGTGGTGGCGTTACGTGTACAGTGGGATTGCATCACTTCAGCGCGGGCTACACGGAGAAAACTACCAACTCTCGACACAAGTTGGCCTGCACCAGGGATACCTTCAACCATCTCAGCTATGGTAGGCGTGCCCTGTTGGCCCGCCTCAATGGGAGAATTCTCAGTGACTACTCCACCCAGCAATGCTTCGCCTTCCCGACCATGCTCGGTACTTCGGTACTTGCACCTGACACGCCAGTGAAGGATTGTAATTGTAAGCCTTGAGCTCATGCCGGCGCTTGGGGTCTCCTCATGCTCGATGATTTCCTGCTTGAGGGTAGCCAGGAAGTTATCAGCCCACGGCGCTAGGAAAAATCCCTGTCCTCGTGACCTGTGCTTTGGCACTCTCCTTGCGGATGAGTTTCTGGCAGGGGGGGGTGGTACGTACTGCGCAACGATTCTAGGGCTGTGCACCAGGCCTGATCTCGCGTTCAGAGCCTGGGTTTTTGCCACGACCAGGATTGGGTGGTGGCTCGAAAGAGAGGAACCTGACTGTGGCGCCTAAAGTGCATCAGGCCGGACCATACGCCGTGAAGCACACCGTGCTCTACCCTCCTCTACTGTTTTCTACTGTATCTGTGCAAGTATCAGAAGACAGCAGCAGAGCCTTGCAAAACCCCGGCCTGATGGCTCGCCAGAAAGAATAATAAAACCAATGGTGGCCACTAGGCGACAAGGACAGTTTGGCCGAGTGGTCTAAGGCGCTGGCTCAAGGCGCCAGTCCGCAAGGGCGTGGGTTCGAACCCCACAGCTGTCATCTTGCGTGAGGAAATTGCCCAAGGACCATATTTGCAGCAGATCGACAAAAATGCCTTCTTCACAACTTGAACTGCGACCAGGCTCAATAAGTGGAGACAGTCTGCTGCTTCTCCGCTGCTGCTCACAAGAATCGCATGAAGAAGCAACAAAAATGTGAAATGTCAGGGTGCGAACAACCCTCCACCAATTTTCTGTCTAACCTACCCCTGCAACCTTTCACCTAAGGCCCAAAAGTCCCTGAAGTCTGGCACCTTTCTCCACATCTGCGCTGGCACCCACATGACTGCGTGACTCTCTGAGAACAAGGCGCAGTTGCTGGGCAAGGTGCAGAAGACCCAGTAGCCTAATGGGAAAGGCGTTGTCTGTCTTTTGCCTTCTTGGCGAAGCACACCGCAAATCATGGTGGCTCGAGTCCACCCTGGGTCGTTTTTTCTTGGAGGATCTAAAATGTCGGGGTGAGCTCGACACCTTGCTGCAGTCCGTCCAAACCAGTTACAGGATGGAACTCTACCCTAGAAGAGTACTTGAGTGACCAAGGCAAAAGCGTCCCAAGCCCCCGAGGAAAGCAGCGCCGACGAAGCGGTGAGATGAGCAGGGTGACATGACCAAAATGGTTTAGGTAGGCAGGACAGTGCAAGGCTGCAAAGTCTGCATGCAAAGTAAAAAGTTAGGTAGCAGGATCTTTTTACATGGAAGTTTAAAAGTCAACAATAAATTTCGAAGGATTTCATGGGAGAATTGTTTTAGCTAGTTGCAATTCGTTTCAGAAGCACGCCCTGTACAAGCAGCCAGCTCAACTGTTTGCAGCAGAGCTTGGGTGGACGGCCCCCGCAGAGGACCCATGTATCCGCATGGGAATAGCACTGCCAAAATCATTTGCTGCTAGTCCGTGACAAACGCTTTCAAGGGCAACGCCCATCAGGCTAAACTGAGCAACTTTGCGGCAGATGAGACACTTTTGTTGGCAGCCTAACACGCTGGCAAGCTGCCTGCTGCGTTTGTGTTTGGAAAAAGCATGATGCCTTATTTTGCCATTTGTACAGGATTACCACGATTTGCTTCCTGATAGCCAAGACAGCAAAAGGCAGGAAGAGAAGTTGCGTACCTGCAAAACAGAATCCTGTCATTCTCTCGCCCATCCATGGATGGAGCTAGCAAGCTAGTGGGATGCTCAGTCTGACTGGATGAGGACCAGGACGACGCTCATGATGCCAAGGACAGCTTGCCCGAGTGGTCTAAGGGGGTAGACTCAAGTTCTACTGGTGCAAACCGCGTGGGCTCAAATCCCACAGCTGTCACACAAGGGAAACTTATTTGTATGGGGATTGGTTTAAATTCCTTATAATACGGGGGGTCCTATATTTGGGTTCACGTTATAATACGGGGCCCTATATAGATTTCCCCCATTTTGGGAACAGTAATTTAGGGAAACTACCGTATGTTGCTAGAAGTTGAAACAAGCTCGCGTTGTCTTTGCTGTGTGAGACCGCCTATTAAGCTTTTGGGCCAGATGCTTTGCAGAGCAACTTCTCCTTCACAGGATCAGTGATTCGATTGCAGCGTGAGACTTCCTTTGTCCTATTTTGATACGACTTGGTTTGGCGTCTGAAGACGAGTTTCCTCAATTCAGGTATGTTGCGCAGGAGTGTGGATCCCTCTGTGGTCTCGTAGTAGCATACGTGGTTGATTGGCGGCAGCCAATCCAGAAATTTTCAAATGTCGGGGCTTTTTGGCTCCGCCAAATCTGACCTTCCTGACTCATCAGGAACTTCATTTCCATGGAAAGATGAACTGGCATTTCTGGCGTCAAGGTTGCCACGGTGGATTGTTCATTACGATGCAAGGCTTTCTTCATTTGGCCGGTGCCCACCGCTTTGGAGCTGCCTCCTACTGTATGGAAAGGGATGCAGAGTAAGTATGAGCTGGTTCTCACCTGGCGTAAGCACACTCAACCGTCGCTTCTTGAAGCCCTTTCTTTCCCATCCAAATTATGTGGTAACAGCTCCCTTGTCCTCTGCGCCATCCTATTGATGCAGTCGAGTCGGCTGCAAGGATCGTGGGGAGGATCGTTGCCTGCAAGGCTTGCAAAATTGACTTCCTGCGTGTGCTGAGCATGTGTACATCCCTGAGTCCAGTGCGCCAATCCAACCCACATCTGCACTCCCGTCTTGGCATGCCTGATGATGCTCACTGACCATGATTCACTCTGAACATGATACCCTGCCCTCTCCAAGCTTCCTCATCCCTATGTGCAACAATGGTCCATCCCTCTACCGCATGTGTTTTCCATCCAGCGTCGTCCCGAGCCGAGGTAATTCTTGGAGGCCTACTACAATGTCCTTTCGGCAGTTGTAGTCGCCCTCACGTGGCCAGCCGCAGCCATGTCAACAACATGGCTTACAGCGGCTGGCAGCTGCTGCAAAGACGTCCCTCCAATGTTCCAGGAACCAGCCAGAATTTGTTGCAGTTATGATCCTTCATCCTGTCAGCGAATAGTTTTTTGGATCCTGAATCGATGTGCCCAGCTTTCTGGCCATTGCGGACATGTTGATGTAGGATTTTTCCGGAATTCCTGTCATCGATGTAGATCCCTTCTTGGTGGTCCAGTTTCTCAAGACCTGTGATTTTCGAGGCCCCCAACCAGGTGCTTGCAGTCCCATATTCGGCATCCAGTGCCAAATGTGCCAGGTCTATCTGAAGTTCTGACAAGATACGGCACACCCACGAAGCGTGAGCCCCCCTCAACCTCTCCGGCTTGGACTTACTAAAGGGCACCCAGATGCGTTTGCCTGCACCGGTCTTGTAGTTGCCTGAGTTGACAGATCTAGGGAAGAAGTTGCGCAGACTTACAGAGCGCCCGGCCCCTGTCTTCGTCGAACGCACGCGGACATTTGCCCTGTCCAATGCGGTGCCCAGTTCAGACAGTATAGTTGACGCCTGCTGTCTTCCGCCCAGCCTCCAAACACTACGGTCTGGCGTGTCGATGTAGAGGTGTCCGATCCACTTCTTGTGACACATCGTTGCTCCAGCTTAGCCAAGCGCTTCTCAAAGTCATTTACCTTGCCCTCCACACTGTCAATCTTGGCAGAGGTCTGGTCTATTCTGTTATGCAAAGTCTGGAACATGGCCTTCTGTTTGTCCTCAAGGCGCTTCACTGCACCATCAAGTTGCCCTTTGTGCGATTCCAGGAGGCCTTCCGACTGCTCAGCCAGTTGACGCACCATGCCAATTTCCGGGGTCACCTGCTGCCCAGTCCTAGGTTTCTTGGAGATGCCACATCCACCAGGTCCTCATCCTCACCGTCAGGCACCCTTCTACACAGCGCCCTCTACCCTCACAAACTCCAGAATCGCACCCAGGACTGCAGATCAGCAGCGGCACCGTGCTGGAGCACTCTCCTGGGCAATGGTGTACAGAACCCTCACAGCGAAGACGCGTAGTGCTTGAGTCCAGCGACCGTGCCCGTCACACCAAGAAGCTCAGGGATTACCTAGGGCCCTACCCTCAACAGACACAAGCCTTGAGCCGAATTGGCTACGGAGATGTGTTTAGGGTTTACGGTGCGTAGGGTTTTGAGAGTTTAGGGTTTTGAGAGTTTGGGGTTTTGAGAGTTTGGGGTTTGGAGAGTTTGGGGTTTTTAGGGTGTAGAATTTTTAGGCTTGAGGGGTTTTAGGGTTGCGGGCTTAGGGCGTTTGAGGTTGTTAGGGTTTTTGGTGTTCAAGGTGTTTAAGGTTTTGAGAGTAAAGGTGTTGAGGGTTTAGGGTATTTAGGGTTTAGGGCTTTTAAGCTTGTTTTTAGGGTGCTTGGGGTTTTGGGCTTTAGGGTTTTCATAGTTTTTGGGGTTTAGGGTGTTTAGGGTTAAGGGTTTAAGGTTGTTAGGGTTGGGGCCTTTAGGTTCTTAAGGGTTTAGGGCTTTTGGGAGGTCTAGTTTCGGGAGCTGTTGAGTCTCCTGCCCTTTTCGCGACTCTTGCTGAACTTTGCTTCGCAGTGAATGCCCAACGTTTCTCCTGGCACGAGTGTTCCAAAAATCTCCCAGAGCTACAGTTGAGGGATATCCTTTTTATGGATGACAGCATCCTTTGGGATGATGATGTGGGCATCTTGGAGACCAGGGTGAATCAGTTGTCACAGGTTTTTGAGAATCCTGCAAACAGTCGTGGGTGGAGCAGGGCTGTGGTGTATAGCAGCGTTAGCGCCGGACAAGTAAGATCTTGAACTGGTTAACAAAGTTCAGAATCAGTTCCTTGTATGGATGATGAAGAGTGCGCGTTAAACAGATGAGTCATGGGTCCATATAAGGGCCCACCGCGAAGCATTTTCTAGATGGAGTACAATTTGGTTACAATGTCAATGGGGCTATGCAGGGCATAGAGCGAGGAGCAGAAGTAGGGAAACCCCTCTTGCAAGTGCCATTCTGGATGATTGGAGGGGGGCCTCCCTTGGTGGAATGTGGAAAAGTCTCTGGCCCGAGGAGCCCGTCATCCTGCTTGATTCCACGCTAAGCTGATGCTAGCAGAGAAGGCCATGGACGAGGCAGCAGGGGATGACTGGAAAAGGGTTGCAATGAATCGAGGGTTGTGGAAATCCAAGATGTCCCCTGGGCATCAGGGAGACAATCAATGCTTGAGCAGTGAGGAAGGGTTGTCAAACATGGACTCATGAAGCAACAGCTGACAGTTCGTGGTGACAGCCCTCAGCCATTAGCTCTGCAGAGGGTCTTTACTGAAAACAATCAGTTCGCAATGTTTCGTGGAGCGCGGGCGATGTCCTTGCGCATTTTCGTGATCACCCACGCGCTAGTGTGAAAAGTACTCAGAGCTCCTACCTCAACAAGACCCGTGCCCACCGGTGAGGGACAGATGGTTGAAGGATGACAGGAGACGGAGGAGGACGCACCGATCTCGTCCCACAAGGACCTCCAAAAGCCCATCTCTGCCACGAAAGAAGGAAGCTAGTAAGGGCAAAGACGATCGGAGCAAGAAGGCGACTCCTGGGACTGCAGCGTGCTCAAGATGGACGGCTTCAGGTTGGGTCCGTGGTCCAGCAGAACGAAGGCGAGGAGCAGAGGCGAGAGGAAGCAATGAAGTTGTTGCCATCAATGATGAGGGTCCGGCTGAACCTCTAACAGAGGAGAGGGTAATGCGCTTGTGGAGAGAGCTCCTTGGGCTGATTGCGGCTGATGAGCCAGCTAACGCTGGACCGATGGGCCTTCCCCAGTATGTGCGGGACAACCTTGATATGACGCTGTCTGAGATGAACCTGGAGGAGGCGAGCGCAATGCTCGCTGCTGTGGTTCCATTATGGCCCAGGTTTCGCAAGTAGTTCAAAACCGAGTTTGAGAAGCGGCTAGAGAGGAAAGGGCGCGGCGTGAAACGGCGCCAGAGCCTGAAGATGAGGAAGAAGAGCCGGAGGAGAGTGTTATGATGCAGAGATCCATGATGGTTGCTACTCCTGAAGACGGTGTCGGTGCGTTTGGGTTCTGGCTCCAAAAGCTGTCCGAGGTGGTCTCCGAGATGGACGAACGCACCAGGCATGTTTGCATGGATGTCATGAGAGGCTACATTGCTGCCAGATATGGGGACACGCCAATCGGCAGGGCTTGCGTGGGAGAACAGGCAAGGGGACTGGAAGCCTTGATTGTGGCATTCTCTGGTGAACAAGCTACCGAAACGGACATATGCGAAAGAGCTGAAGACCTAGCGTGACGCCGGCGTTGGTGGACCAAGTTATTGCCAGCCATGCGGATTGAAGAGCAAGCTATGGCGACAACGCGCAACACGGCATGTGAGAAAGGCAACAAGACAGATAAAGTGGCAGAGCCGCTTCAGTCGAGCCAGGCCCCAACAGGGGCAGTGGCATCCCAGCCGAGCATGGACGTGGCGGAGGAAGAAAGGGAACTTGAAAGGGAGGCTGGAAGAGGATGAGTATTGCCAGCAGCAAGCGCTGGAAGCTCAAATCCGGGAACACGATGCCTTGCTGGCCGAGGAAGGGGCTGCGGACGTGGAACGCTATGAACAGTTCCGCAGACCAAACAAGCGGAGGCTGCGCAAGAATGGGAGGACTGGGCAGTCTTTCCGGACATGTACCCTCCCAGCAGACAGTGCCAAGGAAGAGGGTGTGTTTGAGGGTCATGGTCCAACAGCACGACTCCCGAGGAAAAGTTCTAAGGAAGCATGACCTCCAATTGCCTGATGAGGGAAACACGATCACCATGGGTTTTCAACTTCAGTCGGTGGAAGCCGCGCCTGATGCTGGCGAGAATGCTGCGGGAGCCGGACATCCAGCTGCGAGCGGTGACCGTGTGAGCTCGTCGGCTTCCAGTACTGAGGAGTATGCCCCGCGCTTGCAGCCTGGGTTCGAAGTGTCACAGTTTTTGAGCAGTATCCCAAGGATCCATGTTTATAACCAATGGTCCTCGGATGTGGGGGCCTCGCATGGGCGAGGGGTCCTGAAGCTTTTGAGGCCCGGAGGGTCTTCTTGGAGGGATGAAGTCCGGAGTAAGCAATCGTACTGAGGGACTGCAAGGGGTATGGACCTGCTACTTGAATGTGTAATGTGTGTAGGGGTGGTAAATCATGTGCCGTGCACTTGGTAGGGTTGGGGTGCTTGTGTTGTATGACTGAACCTGCAGTCCTGAGTAGCAAAGCGCTGAGAAGCTAAGTGGGCATTGCGCGAAGGGCAACTCCAGTATGGGTCACGGTCAACGGGTTAAAGTTGCGGGAGGTCGCCTGTCGTGAGCAATGTGCTGAGTACTTTTCCACGGACTGTGCCTTCTAGGCTTGAACCTCGCCTGTCCGTTTTGGACTTTGCCAGCTGGAATATGCGGGTTAAAAGAGGTGCTTTAAAAACAAAAAACATCAAAAACCCTAAACACCCTAAACCCTAAAAACCTTCCTAAACCCTAAATTCCCTTAACGCCAAAAACCCTGAAAAACAAGCCCCGGACAGCCTAAACCCTACAAACCCTCAACCCAAAGAACCCAAACCCTAGACAGCCTAAATCAAACCTTGAAAACCCCAAAAACCACCAAAATCCTAAACCCCAAAGACCTTATAAACCCCAAACCCTAAAGTGTTTGAGCCTTAAAACGTATAAACACTTTAAATTCTAAAAACCCGAAACACCCCCCAACCCTAAAAACCCTAAAGAGCCTAAGCCCTGGAAACCCTAAACCCTAAAAGCCACAAACCTCAAAAAACCCTAAACCTCAAAAACCCTAAACCTTAAAAACCCCAACACCCTTAACCCCTCAAAACCCTAAACCTTCGAAACCATGAAACCACTTAACCCGAAACCCCAAAACCCGTAAACCCTAAATGCCCTAAAAACTTTAAACGTCTCACACCCTAAAAAAACCTTCAAAACCTGAAACCCAAAAACCTTACTAAATCCTCTAAACCCTAAAAACGCCAATAACCCTAAAACCCCTAAACACCAAAAAGCTTAAAACCTCAAAACGCTAAAGGGTGCAATTTGCAGTGTGCGCGGCCTTTCAAGAGCCGCAAACTTTGTAATTTGCAGTATTGGCAGTTTTTCAAGAGCTTTAAATGTTGCAACTTGCAGTATTGGTAGCTTTTCAAGAGCGCAAATGTTGTAATTTGCAGTGTTGGAGGCCTTTCAAAAATTTCAAATGCTGCAATTTGCAGTATTCGTAGCCTTGACAAGAGCCGTAAATTTTGTAATTTGCAATATTTTCAGCTTAGAGCTCCAAATGCTGCATGTTGCAGTATTCCTGGGACAAAGAGAACTACAAAAAAAAAACAATATAAAAGAAAATTAAAAGGACATAGAATAATTTTCGATCCGTAGAATTCGGAGAAGCTTTGCCAGATAACTCTGAAGGAGGCGGCAACCGGAAAAAAGACGCAGATAAGCCCCAAAAAGCAGACGCAGGTAACCCACTGAACCGCCAAGAATCGTGGCAGGCGCCAGGAAACCGCGTTAACAAAGACGCAGATAGCAAAAAAACACACACACACACATAACCAAACAAAAAGACGCAGATAGCTTAAAAAAAACGCGGATAACTTTTTCTCCTTTTGAATGGGTGCACGGAGATGGCCGAGTACGACATCAAAGAGCACGTGAAGCGTGGATGCAGACGAACACAAGTATGACCCATCGAACTCCCAACTCCCGTTCTGTGAGAATTTGGACCGCTGCTACGAAGTGATCCGAACACAGACCTACTTTTGGGACATCTATGTTTGGGCATACACCACACTGAACGTCAATGAGTTTCTTTCTCGCTTGATTGCAATCAATACTGATGGATACAGGAAGATTCGGCCGAATCAGGGAGAGGGTCAAAGGAGCTTTATCAGCGCCGTATGCGTCTTCTGCTTGCAGAAGCGGCATTGAAGGACTGTGTGAGAGTCAGAAGAAATGGGAAAGGTACGATCCGGAGAACCTGTATATTAGTGAGCAGATGGGCGTCTGATATGGCCATGCGTTCCGTGAACTTCACAAGAAGAGATTTACCAATATCATCAATGGTCAGATCCGTGACTGAATGCAACGAGAAAATGTTCAATGCTGGGCCAAATCAGCCACGACCTCATTGTTTCGCACGGGCTTACAGCAGATCACCAATGAGGCGCACAAAGTGAATTTATATGCGCCAAGTTGACCTCAACACCATGGATGCTTAAATCGAGACAAAGATCTATACGATGCTCTCAAACCCAATCGCCATTTTGGGGCGCTATGGATATTTTTTTGCCTTCCAGGGTCTTCCTTAGCGCACGCTGAGAGCGCATGGTGAAGTGTCACAATGGCGTCCTAAAGTTTCCCTGGCGCTTTACAATATTGCATCCTACTTTGCACTTTCTGAGTTGTGTGATGTAAAAGTCCGAGCTTCTGGTACTGGTCTCACGCAACAAGTAGCCAATCGACGTGGGGGGTGTGAAAGCGTAGTATCTTCACCCTTGCCCGGGTACTGTTGCTGTAGGTGCAAGCAATGTTGAACTCAACAATGTAATTTGGCTCAAATCCCCTTTTGTTTTAGCCAAGTAGGCAGCGGGAATACTTTTGCGAAGCCATTTTACATTGAAGTATTTGTGAGATCTGTCAAGCTTTGACGACTGTAAGACGAGAAAACGTTGGAGTGCAACTGTGGCTTTGCAGGTGGTGAAATATGCCTATTTTGTTGCCCAGTCACCCTTTCAGACGTTAGCTGTGATAAGGACATATTGGTATTGAAACAATAGTGAAGGTACCAGTGGTTTTTGCACACAGACAAGCAATGAGAGCAGTGACAGCAATAAAACCAGTAGTATTTTTGCAGCAACACACAGTGAGTCACACTAGTGGGAATACAACACATGATATTGATAGATTTCTGGTAAGGAACATGATGCTGGCGATAAATGGGACCGTAATGACAAGAGCAATGATGCTCATGGCAACCACAGTGCAAGCCAAAGAGTAGGTTTTGACATCGAAATGCAACCCGCTCCTTTCCAGCATTACCACTCATGTACTGGTGGCAAGGACACGCCAACAAAACAGAAAACAAAAGGCAGAAATTATAAGCAAAGCGTTGGAAACAAAAAACAAAGAGCAACAAATAACAAAGAAGGAAGACAAACCGAGAATGGAAGGCAATACGATGCAATAACAAACAGAAAACAGAGCCACCAACTGAAACAAAAACACATGGAAAACAAAAATAAAGAACGCGTCTCATGTTTATGTGCCTTTTGCAAAGTCACGTACGTGAGTCATGTACATTCAATTGTAATGTTCCACCCTTTAATCCGGTGATAAGGTTGGCATCAATTGCATCCCGGGCGGAGCAAAGAACAGGATGCGAAGGGCTGGTTCTGAAGCAGTGCACATGCATTGTAATTCTTCCAATTTTTGTGAGCTTGGAGACAGGGGCCTGCAGCGGTTGGCACAGCTGACTTCTGGACGCTTCCGCGCCCCATGTTTGGAGCAGGTTGGTGCGACCAATGAAACGCAACATGTTTTTTTTGACAGCCTTCAAGTCGCTCTAGACTCCGCGCTTCCCAGGACATTGGTGAAGTGCACGGAGCTCGCCTCAGTAGTGTCACATCCTCCGCTCAGGTAAAGGACAGCTCATCCGTTGTTCGCATTCAAAACTTAATTTGTGCGTCCTTCACGCAGCATGCGCGCAGATAAGTGCACTGATTTGACGGACCCAACCAGTCACCAATGCCCGTCGTGATGGCACTCAGTTTTTGAACGCTGTTGCTCAACAACAAACATGCGCATGTGTTGAAGAACATGTAAATGTTAATGCGGCTCGCTGAGATACGGGAGGGTTATGTTCGCAATGCTCTTTATGGGAATCCCTCACAAAGAATACAAACGTTCAGAGATCCGTTCGTTGTTTGGACAAAACCCGTGCGCAAAAACCAGCTTGCTTGCTTCCCGAATGGAACACAAGGGAAGACAAGAGAAAGATCATGCCATGGTGCATAGCAGCATGCACAACGTGCAATTGGCATGACAGACTCTTAAAAACAATAGCCCAGAACCAAGCCCTTTGCTGATCCAAGTGCCAAGCGTTCATTATCCTGGCCTGCAAAAGATCCCGCATTTCAATGAGTGAAGTCGTATGTAGGATTCAGGCTCGGAATGTAGGGGTTTTGGACAACTCAAACGTGGACCTCCTCATGACTTGTGGTTTGTCGTGGGATGTTCAACCACGTCAAAACTGGAGCAGTTCGAATTTTCATAGTCCTTATTCTTGAAAGTGCTGCAGGCTTTGATAGGAGGAGAAGCATCGTAGAACAACAATGCCATTTCCTCATGGTACCTGTTTACTATCGGTCTCGGGCCTGTGTTTAGCTTTCGCCGAATTCTACCATTGTCAACAGTGTGATTTCTGGTTCTGTTCTGACCTGTCGTTACTAGAGTGATGACTAACGCCCAACTTCCATCAAATTGCATAAGGTAGGCCCGGCACCTGGTATTGCCGGGACTTCAAAAGATTCAGATTTTACCGAAAAGTTTATATCATAGGTTGATGAGGCTGCACATCAAGGTGTGCGCATGAAGTGTCAGTTTTGGACTGGCCGCATTTCACGCAGCTTGTCTGTCAACAAGGTCTCTCTAAGGCCGAGCGAATCAAGGGTCTCGATCTGCTGGACAATCACTTCGCCTCGACGAAACAGGACTGGGCTTGTCACTCCATGTTCATACTCCGCGGTCTGTTCACTGGCCATTAGATTAGACACAGAAGCACAGACATATTCACCAGAGCTCGCAATTTCCAGCAGCAGCAGCTGGGCCTGAGCAGTTAAATTCAATCTGTGACGCAAGCCTCAAGCCACAAGCTCGCAGGACACGGCTGATCTCTTGCCACGAGGTTGCAAAACTTGTGATTTTGACCCATGCCAGCCGTTGCCTGTCGAAGGCGTGAGACGGAAAGAAGTTGACCTTGCGGATGATGAGTCTGCGACAACAGATGAGGACATGCAATTACGTCTATGCGTTTGCATGATCTTGCATGCATGCTGTGCTTTCGTGAGGACCTGAGCCCACAGCATGACATTGAAAGTGAGGCAGAAGGCTTGCCAGGAATGGAGTCTACTTTTCGTATTGTCGGCTTCCGAGTGCCGACCTATTGATCTCAAGCACCAAGCCGTAGTAAAAATTTGGGGGCCTTCGGTGTACATAACATGGTTTCACGAGTTTCAGCCAAAACTTGCGCCGAACTCTAGAAAGGCATTTGCGAGGTTATTGGACTGTTGCACGTGAGGTGTTGGCTGAGTGTGGTTTGCTTGCTTGCTTGGGACCTGATGCATCACTGCATCATGCGACCAGACAGATAGGCATATATAGATATATATATATATATAAATGTCTACAATACAATTACATATACGGTTCGCAGCGTTTGAGTGCATACTGTCCTTTGTTTGCCTTCAGGTGCTGCAAGTAGGTGGTGTGATGTCAGCCTCATATATGGCATGACTGTAGACTACAGCCAGGGAGACCAGAGCCGTGTCAAGCAACGGGTGCTGCACCATGGAAGATGCCGAAACGACGCCTTTCGTCGAGTTTTCGCAGAGAGAGGATCTGACTGTCCGGCTGCGAAATATCTTGCACGACTATGCCTTTGGACCAGGTGTTTTCCGTGAGCTACTTCAAAATGCCGACGATGCAGGTGCTCGCCGTTTCGCAATTTATGCTGATGGCACGGCACATCCTACATCTGAGTCTGGACTGCTGGATGCGCGCCTAGCGCCGTGGCAAGGCCCTGCAGTCGTTGCCTGCAATGATGCGCAGTTCACAGATTCAGATTTCCATGGCATTTGTCAAGTGGGTGCTTCGGTCAAAAGGTCTGACCACTCGAAAATCGGGCGGTATGGGCTGGGATTCAACTCCACATACCATTTAACCGATGTGGTCTCGTTCGTCTCACGGGACCGCCTTTGCATCTTTGATCCGCATCGCGCGCATTTGCCTTCGAATCTGCCCGGCTTGCAGTTGAGGCTAACACCGCAGGTCAAGGAGAAATACTGGGCGCAGCTTGCTCCGTTTGCAGAGGTTGCTGGTGATCAAGAGCTTGGTTTGGGGACAATGTTCCGGCTGCCACTGAGGACACCAGAATTGGCAGCCAAGTCCCTTATTTCGAACCAAACCCGTAGCTTTGAAGATATCGTGGCTGTGTTGAAGGCACTCGTCGTCAACGCTGGTGAGTTATTGCTTTTCCTGCAGTGTGTCGAGACGATTGAGGTCCATGTTCGTAACTTTGGTGGGCCTTGGTGCTGCCTAGGCCGCTCCTGGATCCGCACTTCCTCGCTCTACGCCTTGGAACGCATGAGGAAGGAACGGCTGCTGCTCCGTACAATGCTAGCAAAAGAATCTTGGCTGCCTGGCTTCCTCTTTGTGTCCCTTCTGTATGCTGCGTAGGGCATAGGTTGCGAGCAGGTCCCAGGAAAATTAGCAGGCTTGGCATTCAGGTAGCCTGCTGAGTACCAGATAAGGATGCCAAACGAGTTGCTCGAAGGCTCGGCGTGCTTATGGAGGCGGGTAGTTTTGAACATAGGTCGTGCTTGAAAGACCCACGGCCGGGGACCCACAAATTGTGGAAACCACAAAGGTGGTCACGGACTCTTTGGAGACCAGGGGTGGGATGAATCGCCGCTCGCACGCTTGGCTCTTAGCCTTGCGAAGCGAGCCTGTGGAGAGCAAGGAGGCCGGCGAAGCTTGGGGTGAAAAGCTTGCATAGGTATTTAAGATACGGAGCCAATCACATGCAGCAGCAAGCCCTGGCCACGGCACTAGGCCTGTAATAAAGACAGAGCAGTTGACAGGTTGGTTCTGGACCCGCGGAGGATGAGCTGCCAAGTCATCGTATTGCAGCCGTGGCTGTGCCACTCTCCCCAGAAGACTTCAAAGGGCAAGCCTATTGCTTCCTTCCACTGTCCTTGGCTACAGGATTGCCGGTCCACGTATCTGCTAACTTTGCCTTGACTGCAAATCGGCGTGACTTGTGGAGGCGCAGTGACGACCGAGTTGCCAGCGAGAGCCAATGTAGAGCAGCTTGGAATGAGACCCTAATAGAGACTACATGCCCGAGAGCCTACGCCGACGCGTTGGAGCTCTTAGCTGGCGGTGTTGTTATGCAGAAGCTCGAAGAGAACACGCTCCCCTTCCCTGCTCTGAATACCATATCTGACAAACTGCAGCAAGAGTTGCCCAGTTTTAGAGATGGCCTGTGGCATTTCTGGCCTGGAGGGGAAGTTGAGGGCCACTTCTCAGCTCTGCCCATGTGTGTAAGCAAGGAGCTAGTGTGCCGTGAGGCGGCTGTGTTTTTAGATGACCAGCAGAACTTCCAGACGGCCAAGTCTTCCCTGCTATGCCGGGATGATGACTTCGCATGTCTCAAGGACGAAATGCGCGCAGCGCTCCGAAGACTCTGCTTGACGGGGCGGCAGCGGACCGTGGTGCAGGCTCCGGCAAGAATAGCTGACACTCTTGCCGAGGTCAAGGGAACCACGTGGCTTCAGCCACAGTCCCTGGCTAACATGCTGAAAGGCCGCTTCTCAAAACACCCTTCAATGCAGTGTTGGTTGCTTTTAGCCGCCCGCAACCGTCACAAGAAACAAGAATTTGTTACGACAAGCCCGCAGCAGTCAGACATCCGTGTGAGGCTTCGACACCAAGCAAGCGACCACTGCGGAAGCTGACGCGCTCGTGGAGTATCTCCTTTCCCCTCAAGGGGCAGGACCTCTGCATCTCGTCTTGCAGCGACAATGAAAGAGATCACAAACCTGTGGCTTTGGCCTAGGTTGGGTTCTAGTTCATGCCATGTGTCGACCATGCAATTTTTCATGTTGCGTATCTAGGTGCTCCATAGCCAGAAGGGGATGCTCAAGTTGTTTTTCAGAAGGTTCTCTACGCCACCGTCGCATCCCCTGTTTTCCGAATCCACAAGCTTCAAAACAAGCTGCCCAGGGCGCTGTTGCATGGTCTCAGGCTGTGTCCGCTTCTTTCAGGCCGCGGCTTTATTAAGACAAAGGGTCATGTGTTAGCTTTGGGCGCAGTTGCGTTTCATTCTTTGAAGTTGGGGGCCAGCAGGAGCATTCTTGGTTCAAAGAGTATCCTTGAACCCTTGGACCAACGACAAACAGCCTACACCCACACTCTGCGCAACCAGTCCTCCAAAACAAACACTCTTTACACGACGTATGATGATTTGTGGCTTCACAGCAGGCCGCAAGGGCACATTTCTGCATCGCGTGGAGGGGCAGGAGTACTTCTGGTCAGCTGACCCGAATATGCAGGACGATTGGTGTCGTAACGCTGAAGTATCAAATTCACAATTCACGGTCACTACTGCTTGTCCTCTGATTGTTGTCTTCTTCATGGTGCTGCTGCAGGATACCAACAAGTACGAACCATGATTACATTCAATCAGACAGTGCAGTATTTGCTAGATTCTCACCATGAAAAGCTTTAATTCCATGGTGTTGATTCAACATGTTTTTCTTTAGGAGACATTGGTTTTTCAGAGGGCAAGGGCATGCCGTTGCACAGCTGCTCACGCTGGATATTGCTTGTGCAGCCACTCCCGATCCTTAGAAAAGACCGTTGAAGGAGCTTCTTCCAGACGAAGAATTCGTGGATCCGTCTTCCCGTACTTTTGCCCTGCTGAAACCAAGGGTGGCCAACTCCCACCTGAACATCTGCTTGCTGAACAGCAAGGCTTTGGCAAAGCTGCTGCCAAACATTTTGCCACCATCATGGCAGCTCAGCGGGCAGGTTGTTGTTACTGACAGCAGACAGATTGAGGTGGACGGGAGGTCTCAAGATGTGCTGCGGAAGGAGTTCATGGCATCGCAGCGTAAGGCAGCCCCTAAGCGCGGCGCCCTGCCCAAGAAGAAGCAGCAAGCCCGCAAACTGCAAAACACCAGGAAGTCGAATTCCGTCATGGAAGAAACGTGGGATGACGAGGACTATGATGACTGGCACGATGAGGAAGAGGAGGCAACAGAGGCTCCAATAACCTTCGCCCGCAATGCCAAGGCAACACGTGCACTGCCACCTTGTCCACAGGTTGCAACACCACCCTGTCCACTCGTGTCCCTGGAAGAGTTGGAGAGGCTAGTGCATCGCTGTCGCCTCATGTGGAAGCTGGTGGAAGACCACCAAGATGCTGGGAGCTCCATGGAGGCACTCCTCAACTTCCCCTGTGTGCCGGTGGAAGCAGCAACTGCGCCCCATGTCGGGGTGAATGGGCATTTGCGTCTTGTCAGTGTACGCTGTGCACAGGCCAAGCACATGGCTGCTGTTGAGGACTTTTCAGTTGAGGAAGTGAGGCTCCTGGAGTCCTTGGGCGTAGCTCTTTTGAGGCCAGGTAAGAAGCTTCGAAACGCGGTGGGCTTGGACCGGGCTTCGGTGGTGCGTGCACTTTGCCATGCCATTGAGAGTGAGCTTGGATCCCCTGCAGCTGTGGCAGCAAGTGGCCCCAGCGCTCGTCTTCACATGGGGCTAAAGGTAGCCAGGCGAGTGGATCTGAAACTGCGACTTTTTTAGATTTCATTCATACTTTGATCAGGGTGTGTTTCAAACGAGAGAAAGGATACTTCGCCCTCCAGGTTGCCTGTTGAGAGGGCTCTTCCACTGCAGCGCCTCGTTTGCTCGGTGCTGCGCCGGGAAAACAAGAAGGAGGCCGAACGTTCTTTGTCGCTTCCCATCTTCCCGACAGTGGGCGGCAAGTTTGCGGTCCCGCTCATCCCTGCCAGTGCTTCCATCATGAGCCCAAACGATGCATGGGACGAGTCGCTGAGTCCCCATTTTCCGGACTTTTTGATAAGCTGGGAGGGGGCAGCAGGTGAGTTACTGCGAGAGTTCGAGGTTCAGCGCCCTTCTTTGGCCAACTTTCTGGCAAACTTCTGCGCTCCACGTGCTGGGCTTTTTGACCAGCAGCTCTCCCTGCACTTCCTGGAGAGCATCGCTGCTCTCGGGACTGTCTTCAAAGCTTCAGGTGCCAGCAGGGACTGTGAGAAGTTGGCCCAAGTCTGCGAGGCTGGGATGTTGTCATTTCACTTGATCTTTATGACTGCCACCCCACTTCCGTCAAGCAGTAGAAGAGTTTCAGGTTCTCGTGGGAGTTGCTTCGTAGCAGAAAGGGCGGTGACAGACAAGGCACAACCAAGAGCTACATCATTAGTATTAGCTATCAGGGGGAATAGCTCCAAGGGGGGAGGTTATCAAACCAAACCGCGCGCCAGCACCCTGCGCCGCACCTGCTGAGGCGGCACCGGTAGTGGTCTTTGAAGCAGAACCTGGCAAGGTGTCCTGCAAGAATCTGCAGATTGGGGCCTGGGGATACATTTTTTTGCTTGGATTGCAAGAAGCGATACTTTTTTCATCCCATTCAGGCAAGTTTTGGGATAACATGGGGTCGGGCATTCTTTCCTTGTCATTGTAAGTTGAATGGGCAATGACTAGCTATACAATGCACATCCCGGCCTTGTCTTCTGCCTGCGTAGCATATGTTGTGTGGGGCTCACTAAGCATGGTACTACTGCTGAGAGCCATCCACGACTCATAGTAAGCAAAATTGGGAACATTCATGATCTTGGACGTGCTACGAAACATTCATGATTTTGCACGTGGAAGATGTGTTGCTTCGGCGTACCGTCCTTCTGGATTCTGTCAGCCTGTCGCTTGTTGCTGTTAAGCTGCAGAATACATTCCTGCCACCCTATCGCTTGCCTGCCATCACCAAGCCTGCATCATGAGACTTAAACCCTTGCACACCATGTTGCTGACTGGCAGCAGTCGTCATCGCTGAAATTGTGTTCATTGCCACGTGCCATTAATAGCTTGATTTCTCTGCTTCTTCCTCACCTCAACCTAGTTCTCCTGAAAAGACTCACTTTCAGACATTTGCTTGAGAATTTGGTGGCATGTCTACCACTCCCATGGCATTTGTGTGAGATAGTTTCTGCAAGGGTATCCGCTTCATCAGGCAAGTAGAATTTAGGGGATCTTCGCAAATATTAGGTGCTTTGCCGACGTACGCAAGCCCCTATGCATGCCGTAGGTCTTGTTTTAGGTGCATGTACATGATCCTCCTCAATACCACTTTCTACGTAAGCCAGAAGAACCCAACTTGGGCAACTGTTCACCGTGCTTATGATCGCGTGAACCATAGTCTAACCTCCTCTGAAGGGTTAGGCAGGGGATTCTGTGGGGGACTACAGGGGTTAAGAGGGATACTAGGGGTTAAGACTACAGCTCATGTTGGTACCTGGCCATCTCGGGTTGGAAGGCCTGTTGCCGTAGGCTGGTGGGAACAGCTAACTGATGGCTAGTAGTAGGGAATATGGGAATGCAATCCCCTATAACTATAACCCCTAGATAATGTATTCCCTTATACCCTGCTAACCCCCAACCCTAAACAGTAGTTTCCATTTTCCATTATCCTTATATAACCCTCTCTGACCCTTATTCATTTCCCTACAACCACCAGTGAAACAAACATCGCCATCCCTGTAGGCCCCCCACCGGTGTCGATGCTCAGACCTGGTTGATCCGGACGATGCGGATTCTGGCCTGTATTTGGTTTCCTTCCTGGTGATCAGAAGGGAACAGGGGAATATGTTATATAGGGGGTATTATATTCCCTACTAAGCCACCAGTAAGTTAGTCAAGACTTAGATAAGCGGTCAATGGTTTGAAGTTGGTTCCTTTGGTCTTTCAGGCAGGATAATTGACACTGAACATTTGAAAGCCATGTTGGAAATAGGGTTTGTGCATTACCAGGATCTGCCAAGCTCACAGCCGGAGGTGGGATGAGACTGACAAAAGCCCAGATGAAGACGCCCTCGCATTTCTAAAGTGGCCTGTCCTCACCCAGTAGTTCTTAGTGGACTGGCGCAAGTCGCCCGGTCTCAG
Source organism: Symbiodinium pilosum (assembly GCA_905231905.1). Taxonomy (NCBI): domain Eukaryota; class Dinophyceae; order Suessiales; family Symbiodiniaceae; genus Symbiodinium; species Symbiodinium pilosum. The sequence continues at coordinate 116,963 of CAJNIZ010016224.1, forward strand.
GCAGAGACTCCTGTAAAGTTCAGCTGGTTGAGCTCTGTTAACCTTCATGATACGAAGGTGCGCCAACCAGATGAACCCTTTTTTTTGCCAGAGTTCTGGAGTGGCAACATGAGTACAAGGCATTTGGAGGCAATTTCATTGTACCCACAGAATTTCTTGTAGTTAAATTCAGAAAGCGCTGCTGTCCTTTGGTGACTAGGACATCAGCCGATTCCTGGGAAATGCCGCATCCCTGCCTCCGCAGCCTTACTGCACTCCGCTGGTCGCTCACCCTGAAAGCGCATTGTTTGTTTAACGCATCATAATACTTTCGCCCGACATGACTCACCCTTCCTAGCCAGTTGAAGGGTGCGCACCACGAACACATTACGCTTTGTATAGGTTGTTGCAACCAGGTTGGGGAAGGCTGGCGTGAAGCTGGTGGATGGGTGACCAGAAGGTTTCTGGCAACGGGTATCAGTAGTCCAGATCCAAAAGCGCAAGATTAAAGGTCATTCTCGGAGGGACGCGGATGCTGTGCAGCTATGTAGTTAATTTGTGTTTAATGCTCTTTTGATCAATGATATACAAGCAGCAGACTGCAGAATTTTGGATGCGTGGTAGCCGCAAATACACATCAGCGGCAAGATCCTGCAGAGTGGCAAAACTGACACAGAACCTGTGGTTGTTGCAACTGAGATTCTCTCAGTTCTTCGCAAAGCTGGACTACGCAGTTTGGCAGATGAGGCGGGTGGTGCTAGGGTCAGGCCTGGAGCCCACAGCTTACCTGGGTCCAAGTGTCCTTTCTTCTTGTTGCTAGCTGGTTGGAGGCGCGTTTGGAAAAGGGCGGCGCATTCTGTGTGCCAGTTGCTTGATGACCATGCAACTTCATAGATATGATCTATTTGCTGGCTGCATTTGCCATTTGCAGTCGATGTATGGGATTGAGTCAAGAAAGGCGTGATGATGAGCTAGTCAGGCCCAGAAGTGGCTGGTGAGGAACCTGAGACCCTTTCTAAGACACATGCCGCGTCTGATAAAGATTTGGCTTGTTGTCTGGAGAACCAAGGCTTGGGAGTTAATGGATTCAGACTACCTACTATAGACTAGCCCCAAAACGAGAAAGCATTCAAGTTTGCGTTTGCGAGTCATGCATTCCCCTTCTCTGGCCTGCCGCTCATCATGTGCATCCCTGTCCAGCGGTATGTCTCACTCGCAATAGGGCACTTTTCAACTTTCTTGGCTCTTCTTGAAGAAATGGTACGGAACCCTTCTACCCATCTAAAGCTAGGGTAAGTGCGTTGCTTCCACAACCCCCCCTTCCTGTCCAACTCGGCCAATGGAAGGCCCTCTTCCTGAGAGCAGCACAGCGTGCAGAGGCAAGGGCAGCATCATGATAAAGTTGCCCCAAAGCTCGTAGGGCTTTGTGTGTGGAGGCATTGGCACAAAACGGAGGTCCTGGCACTGCAGAGCTAACTTCAACGTTGCTAGCGCAGCTGGTGAAGAGATTCCATGGCCTGAAGTGGCAAAGCCAGACCTACTCCTCACTGAGCCGCCTAAGAATTTTCCCAGCCTTGCCTGCTTCGTCTCGCGCTGGGACTCGGCCACCCAGCGAGGCGCCCCAGAACCGCGATTGCGTGTCGCTAGACACGCCGTGCACACTTTTCGAGCATGCACCGCTCGCGTGGACACAGTTGGCTCTGCTGGATCCCCAGACCTTCAGCTCATGGCCCAAAGCGCTTCTGCAACGCTTTGGTTGCCTGCAGGACGGTCCAACGAGTGCTCAGAAAGAATGATAGGTTCTCCGAACTTAGCATTGTTCTCGCTCGGTTTGCAGAGGATCCCCCCTCGCTTGAAGTGGTTGTGGCGAACCTTGCGGAGATCGCGCGGAGGTGAGCCTGTTTCGCATGCTCAACATGATTCAGCCATCCAATCTCACCTCAGCGTTTTGGGTAGCAAAGCCAGGTGGTCGCAGGAGACTCTACCCCCAGAGGCTCACGCAGAGTTACGTCGGGAGACCATCCAGCATCGACAGCAGGCAAGATGCTTGACACTGCGTGTTAGTTATTGCATTGGAAAGAATGCCCTTCACCCCAAATCCCCAGCATGCTTCGAGCCAAGCGGGAGGGAAAAAAAATCCCCAGCATCACACACAACAATTCTGAAGGGTTCCATTCTTGCGTAGTGGATGGTGCTTTGACCCTGCTGCGGAGCTGACCTGTGGTTGCAGGCCTTGAGAGATCAGAGCGCCTAATATGCCAACCTCCTCACGTCATTTCGGGTAAATTCTTTGAGCAAGTTAGCAAAGCGTGCTGTTCCAAGAGAGCATGGATGAGGTCGTCGTGCAGCACCTGAAAGCTTTTCAGCCAATGCTGCACAAGCGCAGCCACGCAACCCAGATCATGGTACCTCTTCCAAAGTTGTTTTCGAGGGACGTTCAGCCTGGGGTCAACAAGCTTCTCTTGGCTTGCTATATGTTCTTCTAGCATCTTTGTCCGCGCACTCACGAGTCTTTTTTGAAGCTAGCCGATGGAACGGCCCCTAACAGAAGTGGCAGAGGTTGATGTTCCAGAAGGTTCTGGGACGAACCTTTTAGCTTCGCATCCTCAAGGTGTCCTCGTGAGCATCTAACATTATGCATCGACAAAACATGGTAAGACATGCAGGCCGATCTGAAGCTTTTTGTGGAAATTGTTGATGGTCCCTGGGATGCGAGAACGCTAGCTGAACATGCTTGATGGCTTGGACTCAGGTGCAGCATCAGTTGAGCAACGTGAACTTCCTGGCGTCTTGGCCTGATGGCTTAAGCACGCAACAATCTTCATCGAATCGCAGTCAAGCAATCAAAGTGTAGTAGCAACCTAACCCTGTTGTTGGAAATCGGGCAACATTGTTGGGGGGCCTTGGTTGAAAGCAGATTGTCACCAGACAGAGCTTGCAGTAAAAAAATGTGCATGGTCACTAATTATGGTGTGATGTGTTGCCGGTTGTCAGGTCCTGGACGATGGTGTGCTGGCAAGCCCATGCAGTGTTTTCACTGCTCTTCATGAAGGCCTGGGTCAGCTCCGAGTCAATACTGCTACACTTTCTGCGGTGCTTGGGAGGGTGCATCTTAGGTCAGAACGATGTCTTTTTCCTCTGTTCACAATCGCCCGGCCCTCTTAACTTCTCAAGCTCCACGAGGCGCAAAACCTCTGAAGGTTAAGTTTCTTCCGCACGAGCTGGGCACTAAGAAAGAAGCTGCAAATTAGCCATCACTTTCCTGTGTTGTGTATAGTTGCTGCCAAAACCTGAGGGAAAGGCAAAGTCCAGCCTTAACCAGGAATCCCTTGAGGTCTAAACCATAACCTCTTTGCCCTAAACAGCAAACACCTTCAGAACCCAAAGCTCTGAATCTCCAGCCCTGCATCCGGAATCCTACTTCAGGAGCACACCATGGAAGCAGCACAAGCGCATGGGTTTCGAGTGAAGTAAGTTTTTGTTTCCAAGAATTGCCCAAAGGAAGCTTTTGGCTTTTGCCTCGTCATTCTTGCTGAGGTCTCTTGAACAAGTTTGTTTCAGAGCCCTGAAAACCAAACTCTGCAACCTCAAGCCCCTGAAGCAAACCCAAGACTTACATATTTGCCGTGTGGGCCAGCAAGGGGTGCTGGTGTTGAAGACATACACTGCTTAAGGGTTTTGGGCTCAAGGTGTAACATCTCCGCTACCCCTTGCAACCCACAGGTGCAGATGCGTCAGATGACGAGGGTCAGGCACCAATTCTTGTTTCTTGAAACAAGGGTATTCTAAGAAAGCCTGGGGACATGTACGGGTCATGCGGGTACCTGTCAAGGATTCTACAGGTGTCCTTTTTGAAACGCATCCAGATTGATTTATTATCCCAACTTTATGACAACCAGCAAGTATTCATTGGGTAACATGTTCAGTCTGTCAGGGACTGCTCGTTTTGTGATGGGCAGCGCAAACAGGGTTTCGTGTCGGCGAAAACATTGATTTCTTGGATTATCTTGGAGGTTGCAGTTTGTGGCTGTCCGATGCTTTAGAAACCATTTGTGCGAGTCTACGCCGCCACCAGGAAATCGGATTCCATGCAACGCGTCCATGCCTTCAGAATGCCGGTGGAAGATCCTGCTTGTTGTCAAAAATTGTGCATATGACTCCGTAATTTTGTGCTTTGGCGCATGTCGCAAGATTGAGGCTCTGCAGGGTGGGCTCCGAGATCTTGCCCAGTCCTCCTGGTGTGTGTTCCAAACGATTTCTTTGCTCAGCCTCAGCTGCAAGGGCTATCCGGCACGCAAGCGTCGAACGCAAGGTTCCTGGAGCTTGCCAGGCCGGGCGAATGTTCAGCACTGCCCAAGGGTTGCCAAAGACTTCGTTGTGCTCCTTTGATTTGAGTGACACAGTGATTCAGGGGGGGAGTTGCGGATGTAGCATCGGGAGTGACGTTGAAGAGATTTGTTAAACAGGAGGTGCCGATGCTTCCTGGGCAATTCTAATCATCCAGGCGTGCGGATACTTGCAGAGAGACGTTCATCCTGCAATCATTTTGCTACTCATGTCACGGGACCATATTGGGGCGTCCTTGTCTGGCAGCCCGGGATTGAATCGTGTGAGTTCAGAATCAGCCCGTTGGCACTTGCCATTCTGCTCTGGACAGAACATGTTAAGCAAAGAAATCCAGCAATGGTTTTTTGCTGCACAACATCACCAGTAATTTGCAATGGCTGAGTAGTCTTGATGGTACTTCCAAGTTGGGGGTCGACATTATTCAATAAGACATTGTGTACTTTTTGGAAACCGTTGTATCTCACAGCTCAACTTTTGCTTGCTGTTCTTCATGGTTTTGACACGTGGCTTTGAGATGTTAGGCACGGGCAGGCCTGGAACATGAGTGTTTATCCACATGTAATCCTTTTTTGGTGGTCTCTGATTCCATGTGATTTTGTGGTTTCTGGGGTATATCACAAGGGTCTGTGTTTATTTGAAGATGAGAGCTCTTCGCAAGAAATCCGCCACTGGAGGCTACATGCGCCCCTTCCGGCGCCTGCTGTTAGGCCTGCCGGGGTCTGCCTGGTGGACAGAACCGCCACTTCCCATCCAGGGCCTTCTGCTTGCTGGGGGTTGGTAGGGAATAAAGGGTTTTTTGAGGGTCATACAGGGTTTTTAGGGATAAGGGACAAGAAAATGGAGACTACTTTGTAGCGTTGGGGTTAATAGGAAATGAGGAATGTAGAAAACAGGGATAGAAATGGGATTATCTTCATGTCTTCTCTGCTAAACACCAGTAAGTATTCATGGAATGCAGTGGAGGGAATTCTCGGTGGACTTGTAGATTGGCACGTAGTGGTTCTTTGATGGTTGTGATGCAAGGTTGCCAGGAGATTACAAAGCGCACCTCGGGCTCTCACATGAGACAAGCAAGCAGACCACGCATGGTATGATTTATAGGTTTTTGATGCTGTCATGCCGAAGCTGAATTTGCATTTTTCAATGCCTCCAGGCGTTGCTGGACCTGCAGTTCATTTGAAGCGGCTGCGTGGCTTTCAGTGGGTAGAACTCTTGTGGTTTGGCTGTTCGCAATTTGGCTTTCCTTGCACTTGCGCACAAACAAATCGCAATGCATAGTGGCATGATGTATGGTTTGTAGGTTGAGTTATACCCTTGAGAATGCCTATTAAGTAACTAGCTCAGTACAAGCTTCCCAAGACAAGGAGTGCTTATTTTGCTTTAGAGTCGTTTCCAGATTCTTGACACATCGGGCATGCTATTTATGGCCCTTCCCAGGGTTTTTGGCCCGTCCGTTGCCATTCTGATGTTCCGAAGGACCCAAACCCTCAAACCAAGGCAGCTTCCGCAGATCCATGTGCCACCTGCGCCAACCGCATCAATTGTGCCGGCGTTCATCAAGACCAGGGGCTACTGAATCCTGCAGGTTGAACAAAAATCTAAAGTGTCTTGGGGTTTACGGTGCCTCAGGGGGAGTGGAAAAGAAACTGGCAGCCACGATGCCGCCACGCTCAACCTTTGTGGCGTCGAGTGTGCTGGAGTAAGGGGTAGGGTTTGAAGGGGCATGCCCTTCTGCAAGTGGTGCTTAGGAGTGCAAAGAGCAGTTGGCATATTTGCAACCAAGACAACAGTCAGGGATCGAATGGCTCGATCCTCACATTTTGATAGCTGCAACAGATGCTCGTTTCTCTCTGCAGAAGTCTGTCTGTCTGTCTGTCTGTCTGTCTGTCTGTCTGTCTCTCTCTCTCTTTCTCTCTTTGACGACCTAGCTGCTGCAGGACCTCCCTGAACAAGCCAGAGCTTGCCGACGTCATCTTCGTCCTTGAGGCGGCTACCTCTCAAAAAGTCAACCAGCGAACACCATGCAAGTGAGAGCTACGGAGCTTCTGATGAATCTGCCATGTTGCCTATGCCGAATCCCATACGGTGCATGTAGCCACTTAACATGTACATTTAAGACATATAACAACAGTCCATATACTAATACATGTCGCACTTACAGATGCCTACCTAAACGCGTATACACATTGTAATACATTATGTATCATAGTGTGCGTGTGAAGATATATATATATATATAGATATTTTGAAAAGCAAAACGTGTCAGGCGGAGACTGGCCTGAAAGAGATTTACGCCCGCGCCCGAGGTGTTCAGGAGCGTATAACTTCGAGGTCATCAGTCTAATCTAAGGTTTAGGTATAAGCTCACCTAGGGTTGAAGGGTGCGCCCTCCTCCACTAACTCAGCCTCAAATGAAAGACACAATGGGAGAATGAAGTGGGGATAAGAGTTATGGCCATCTTCATCTTGAGGTCTATTTGAGGTAGCGTATAATTACCGCAATTGTACAAGGAATCTGGCGCCACAATAGTAGTATTTTTGCATGGCACAAGCGGTGACCCGCGATTGACCATAAGAAAGACTACAGGCTTTGTTAGGAAGGGGTCAGCATACTTGTGAGAGATCCTGCCAAGAAGTACCCAGAATCCATCAAATTGTAAGGTCAGAGCGACGATTGCTGAGCCTCGCCACCAAGATACAACCCATTCCCTCCAGAGGTCATGAAACCTGAAAACCCTACAGCTTTGACGCTCTTCCAAGGCACATCGCCTGGTCCTTGCAGCGGCTTGTGATCATTTTCAGGCAGGGACCTCATTGGGAGGATCATGCCTGCTTGATTGTGCGGGTCGGTTTGCTGGCGCTGCAACACGCCATCACAGCAAAGGAGCTATAGTGTAAACTCCTTAAAGGGGGGTGGGAGGACTACTATAGGGGTTTTTAAAGGGGGATACTAGGAGTTTAGATCATGGCTCATATGCGCTTTTTCAGTCTGACGCTTTCAGAGCTGGCAGTTGTAAATTATGGGTGGAGGAAGCAAAGGAAGTAGTACAGTAGAGCAGCAGCTTGTGACGGAGATCATTTCTGTGGCCGCTGTGTACCTTGGAAGCGCTGGAACCTCTAGAAAGCCAAGACTCGAAATACAACGCCTTTGTACCCTGACGACCTTCAACCATGAAAACACCGAATTCGGGACCAGCCCGGCTAAAGGCCTTTGCCAGCATTGCGGGTAAAAGGGGCGTCAATAACAAAAACTGAATTCTCAAGTGCCAAAACCCTTTACTAACAACGTTAAACCCTGGAACCCTAAACACCCCAGACCCTAAAACCCTGAACCCTAGAAAGCCTCCTAGAAAGACAAAGGCCCAAAAGCCTAAACTCTGAAAACCTCGAATCCTAAGACTTTATAAAACTCCCTGAACTCTAAAAAGCCGCAGTTCCCGAAACCCTTCAAGCCCGAAAGCCCTAAACCCTAAACCCGAGATCCAAAAAACACAAGAAAGCCTCAAACCCTAAAAGCTTTGAACTGCAAAAAACTCTGAAGCCCCGCCTAAACCGAAAAACAACAAAAACTTAACCCCTGACCGCAAGTGATTTCCTTGCTGTGTGTGGAACGTTTGTGTGGTCGCAAGTGGTGTGTGTGGATCTCGGCTTTTCAGTAGTTCTTCTTAACTCTTGCTCAGTGCCCTGTAATCCTAGGGACTTGGAAGGCTTATTCAGTATGTTTAGGTCATGTCGAAACCTGGGCATCATTTGCTCACATCAAAAGGAATTATTTCATTCCATTAGAGGAAGTTCAGCGGGTTCGTAACAACGGTGTCGTTGAGGGAATTTTGCTGTGGCAGCGGTGATCTTCTAAGGTCCTGTTCACCTCCAACTGTGCGGAGGCGTGCGAGTAGCAGGTTTGCAAGCTGATCTAGGTACAGGCGTCTGGAGCTGAAATCTGTTGGTACTAGGGTTCTTGAGATCCTTATCGATAGGATAAGATAGGATGGATGTTTCAGACGCCAGGTCAGAACGAAAGATTTGACAACTCTGTTGATGCTCGGGCTTCGAAGTCATGGATCCGTTCTTCCCGCTTTGGTTGTCAAGTCTATCGTTTGCATAGGGTGTGCGTATCAACGACTTATGGGGGGATCGACGTCTGGTGACCCATGTACTTTTTTAACATGCTGTGAGGCGCAGGAGCCACGCTGTCGTTTGGCGTTGCCAGAACCTGAGCTGCGATTAGAAACACATGTTGGTCTAGTGTTGAGGGGTTTTAGGGCCTGAAGTTCAGGTCGTTTTTGTTTTCGGAGGAGAGTCCAGGACACAGGCCTGCCGCCCATCCACTGGAAGCTGTTCATGTACATTTCCTTTTTCATACCAAATGGAGTCGGCAGGCAGAATTCCATTTCAGACCTCCAGAAGATGCACAGCAGCTTTCAACCAGGAATTCAGAGCAACTCGAATAAACAACTCAACTCAACTTGTTCGGAGGTCACTCAAGCCCAGGCCTCCACGCAGGACTTTTCAAGCTGCCACTGTGTTCGGCCAAGCTTTCATCCTGTTGTAGGACTGATCAGGGCTTGGCAACTGGAAATACT
>CAJNIZ010016224.1:125900-137473 GCA_905231905.1 Symbiodinium pilosum
AGTATTTCCAGTTGCCAAGCCCTGAAGAGTCCTACAACGGGACGAAAGCTTGGCCGAACACAGTAGCAGCTTGAAAAGTCCTGTGTGGAGGCCCGAGTGACCTCCAAACCAGTTGTGCATCTCCACAAAGCAGCGCCAAATCTGTGAGGACATGGTCAAAGGGCACAGTCGTGCTGCATAGGAAGAGGTTGGTGTGTTACTTCTGCATTTACTTACAGGGGCGGTCTAGTAGGTGAGGTGCGTCTCAAGCAGCTCCAAGACTTTCCCACTCCCACATGCAACCCTTCTTTCCATTTGCATGTGTCATGGTCACCATTGGAGTCAGCTAGTGGGGTTCCAATGTGCAGGAAGGACCTCGAGCAAACCTGTTACATGGCGTAGTCAAAGCAATGGCGCAGCGAGTGGAGGTGCACAGGCGCTTGGGGTTTTGATGCACAAGGGCTGCCCAAAACCTTTGTCAAAGCCTGTAATTGTGCAGGGATTTTGCCATTCGATGGTGCATGGAGGTTTTCTGTGCATGTTGTGCCAGTTTGGGCAGAAACAAGAACCTAAATCTTCAGAAGCTTTAAGAAGTGTTGCTTGCAAAAGACCCAGGACTGGGTCTCTTCCCGCGCCTTGCTTTGGTTCCCTGTGGCTGCATCTAGCCATTGTCTTTGAGTGTCAAGATATTGGGTTTCAATTTATGCGTCTCGGAGTGACAGTCGGCGGGTTTCAGGCTTTGGGTTTCGGGTCGGTGCTCATAGGCATGCAGAGAGGTCAGTTTGGATATGTCACAGGAGAGGTCTTACTTCAGATTTTGTGGAATTACCGCTGGGGTTGTGGGAAGGTTTAACCAGCAAATGCTTGATGACGGGGAATTTGCTTTCAGTCCCAGCCAGGTTCGCATGCTGGCAAGCCGAGCAGAAGACCCTCTCCCACCGAACCACACAAGTCAAGACGCTGTTGGACCCGTGCAACTGCATGGGTGTTTTCTGAACTTTTTTGGGTGATCTCAAAGCTAGACATGTGTCTGTTTTCCAAGCCCTCCTAAATTCGCAGACCCATCTTGCTGAAAAATGCATTCGGAAACCAGAAAACCTCACCAGCCACATGCTTTGAAGGCTTCTGGCTTATCTCTACCAGGCATGGGGAGGTATCACTCTGTAAGCAGTCTGTCAGGAAGAGTTAAGCTCCTTTTTACTTGGACGAAAAATTCAGGGATATCAGGAATGTGCTCAGCTTCTTGGGTTCCAGCTACTTGAGGATGAATATGCTTTTGGATAGCGGTGGAAGTCGTAGACCTGCCCGCAACTTATAAAATGCTTACAACCCACTAAGCGTCGGGTTACAGAACCAAATCCCTGACAACGCTAGCAAGTTCATTTCACATGCCAATGAAAGGAAGTTCACGATCTTTGAGCCGTCCACCTTGGGAGTTTTGTCAGGATCTTAAACAACGATTATCGTGAGGGTTCCCCACAGGTCGAGGATTTATATGTCTGGATCGGCCTGACCGAGCAAAATGCACGCAAGCCCGTAGTTGTACGGGTTTTTTTGACATTACTTGTGGAGATGCAGCAGCAACACTGTAGCACTGAGGCTACCCACCTTTGATACCTAGCCATTGCGAACAAGATGTGGGCATTTTTATTATCATTCAAAGGTGAGGATATCCATGTTCATGAGCGAAAGAAGGTCTTCATTCGTAGTCCTGGAGGCTCATCATCATGAGGCAGGTTGGAGGAAACAGGAGCGTGCACATACCCCTACATGTATTGATCTTGGAGCTTGCTTTCAGTTGAGGCCAAGTATGGTTGACAAGAGGAAGGTTCGGGAGCTTTCTGGGCTGTATGCCGCCAGTCAATCAATATCTTGAGGTTATGAAAGGGGTGCTCGGTGAGTTGTCTTCTATTGCTAGGTCCTGGGGCTATGGGTACTACCAACAGCTGTCCTTGCACGCCCATTGCAGGGATTCGACCCCCGAGAAGCGCAGGAGGCAGCGGATGTGAGGACTTGTGATTGGTTTGCGGCAGTTTGTGGGGTACTTGTTAGTTGTAAATACCAGGGAATGGAGGAATGGGACAGGAAATTGAAACGACTATATTATTGTGGATTACCTAGGGGCTGCTAGAAGGATCCCTTCCTCCATCCCCTACTAACAACCAGTAAGAACTATGGTGTCTGGCTGAAGGTTTGTTGGAAACATGGAGGTTCTCCCAGCGGTTTTCAGGTTTTGTTTCCATTTGTCCTGCTACACTGTTCGTTTCAGCACTGCCACCACAGCACATAGGATGGACAAAGGACTTGTTTGGGATACTTACTTGAAGCCAGGATGTACGCAGGAAAGCCCGAGCATGATGGCGCAGCAGAGCATTCAGTTCCAATTCCTCGCCTAAAGAGTTGCCAGCCTGCTTTCTTCCTGGCCAACAAGGGAGCCAAGATCTGAACCAAGCTGCAGCCAAGATAATGCACATTGGGAAACGATCCTGAGTTAAAGATCCATGGGCAGCGGGGCTTCCACCTCTAATTTACTTGTGGTTTCTGGTGCGGATCTTGTACGTTTGTAAAACCTGAATCCCAGGGTCTAAGGTCAGACACTTAGCCCCAAGCCGGAAACCCTACACCCGTGTTACTGTACCTTGCGCCCTTCACCTAAGCCTCAAGTCCCAAGCCCTACAACCCCAGAACCCTGCAAGGCAGCGTACCGGCTGGATCGCGGCCTCGTAGCCTCCGAGGCGCCGGCGGCCGTGGCGGCCAGAAGGTGCGAAGGATACCCCAGATCACAATGGTCGGGTACGTGGCTATTTTGTATTGTTGAGGCGATTTGCAGGGTAGATTTTGGAACGCCCTTTTTTTCGACATGCAACAGGGAATTTTATCATACCCTTGTGAGTATTCTTGGTCCAACCCAATAGAATTCCTAAACCGTAAACCCTAAACCTTAAATGGAAATTCTTCGGGTCTTATTGTCTCATTTTTCGGGCCAGAGGTCCTCGGTAGCAATATCTCCGTTGTTCCCATTCCCTCCTACTAAAGTTACGTCCCCCCTTGATTCCAACATGTTCCCAATGTATAAAGGCTCTCATTAGTAAATATTTATTAGGAGGGGGTTGTTGTTGGGGGTGTAGTTTAATATCGTTATAAAAGGGATATGCCAATCCTTGGCTAAGTGACTTTTCATCCTTGGGGAAAAAGACGTCGTCTGATGTGCAATTCAAGGACTAGTTGTGCGTTGGATTAAGAAGTTGATGCGGCTTCTGGGCCACACTTTTGTCAGTCACAAATGTTTTGTTGCATCGAGCGTTCTCATGTTTTCCCAATTACGATGGATGAGTTTTGGTAAGCAACCTAGTCCTGGCTGTGGATGATAATTGTGCTCGTTTTCTTCCAGCAGCTTGAGCAGCTATGCTGTTAGTGTATTGGGGTTGTATAGGGATCATGGAAAAGAAAATGGAATTTACCATATGAAAAGGATTATGTAGGGTTAGCACTTGACTGTACCCTGTCTATGTCCTCATCACTGCTTGTCGTGTGTTGTAGCAGTCTTGATTCCTCGGTCCAATTGGAGGTGATTCCCGCCAAGGTAGCCTGAATGGGGGTCTTCAAGCTCCATTACTTTCTGTTGCGCCCTGTTTTCCAGATCGCCAGGTCGCAACGCCCGCCCCATCGAACGCCCTGCTGGGATACCGACACCGGAGAGGACGAGAGTATGAGTTGGGAACATGGCAGCTATTCCCTTCGTTGGCTTAGCCTTAATCAGCTAGAGGAAACATGGTGGCCCATATCACCCTTCAACATGTTTTTTTTTTATGTCCCTTGCATTCCGTCTATTTGCGAGAAATCTCTGATCAGAAAGCCGCTGGCCGGACAGGACCTGTGTTGTCTGCTTCGACTCTGTGAGTTCTACGATGTGAACCACCTGAAGAAGATCCTCAGCTATGTTTGTCACATTAGGCTGCCCCCTGGAAAAGGGAATTTCAAAGGTTTTTTTCAATGTTTCAGGACGGTCACAGGGACTTCGTGCAGGATTCCTGAAAGCCCGGGTGATTATGCGCAACAGAAGCGCGGACTGTTGTCAGCAGAGCCGTGTCAACTTTCAGTTTGGAAAATCTGAAGACATCCAGGCGTTGTTTAACAGCTGCAGTACTTGTTTTGCTTGCACCAAGAGTAGCTGTTTGCAGTCAAATTGGCTTCTTATTGGAGGCACCGGATGAGTCAATGTATGCAGAGGTTGTACATGAATGATTCCGAATGGCGCGTGCTAAGCTCCAGGGTCCACAGAGGCTAGTGAGATCCTCAGTGCTCAGAGAGGCGGACCCATGAGTTTTGCACATACCCAGGAGTCGCACAATCCCATTGGGAGCTGAGGTGGACTGAGCATGAGCTTGGCAAACTGCTAACAGCGGAGAACTTGATTGCGCTCTCTACGCATGCCTACTTCTGCAATGCCAATCAGCTGCTCAACGTGTGCATCTATCACCTGAGGACTACCGACAGTGCTTAGCGCGTACCGTCTGGTCTCAAACTTCTTGGAAGTGGCAACTCTCAAAAGGAGAATCAAGGCGTAAACGTCAAGGTAGGGGAGCCATTCGCGTGCGTGCGCGGGCACATTGCAGTGTCTGAATATGCCTGAACATGAGCGGAGACACGATTTCCGCCTGCCTGGCAGGAGTCAATATGCTGAACTTGTCGGCGTGGAGGAGTGACATGTATGACATGTAGTCTTTCTCATTATAAACCGTGGTAGGAGTCATGGATGTAGCTAAGAATAAGAGAATCTGCCATCTCTTGGGCATCTTGAATAGCAATGCCAGATAGGTGCGCAGTCTGATTTCAAGTATCCTATATCTACACTGATTGCTTCTGTAGTCCCCAACGAGGGATGTTTTCAGTTGAAGCCTGTCAATTTGTTGCTACCTCAAAAGAAAATTTGAGATGCCCTTCCTATTCCCAAGGCGCATTGAAGCAGGCTGATTCAGGGGTTGTGGTACGAAGGCTTGCCAACAATCCACGATGAATGTGTGTAGTGCAGTTTCATTTCTTTGTTGAGTGGTTGTTTCTGGAGTGGTGGTTTTGGGCACACTTCGGTTGGCCAAGCTCTACAGTGGTGTGTGTCTGACCCGGCCATTGCGTCGTACTCAACCCCCCCAACCTTGGTTCTTCTTGGCCTGTGCAGCGGAAATAGTTGGTCGTACACTCGCAAAATCACCTCAAGAAAATGGCAGCTGAGCCTAAGTGATGGGAATGCAGTGATGAAAGCAACGTCGTGCTTTCACCGGACCATCGGGAAGATTCTTCCAGCTCCCCAAGCTCTGCAGAACATGACATAAACATAAGGCAAACAAGGATTCAGAGCCGTTCTGACATCCCAGAACCTCTCACCTATTTCCAGGGTGTCGCAGATGAGGTAGGATTCCAAGACTCCCAGCTAGCTATGTGCACTCTCCACACAAGAGCTCTTGGCATGTTTAAAGGCGCGTTGATAGCCGCTGCCGAGTAAGAGATTGACTTACCCTACCCGAAGCCTGCTATGCCAAATGTCATGCTTTGGATGGAAGCTCTACACCCCACCCATCTCCCCGCCCAGTGGCTTACCCTCTGAATGCTGTTAAGCCCAAACCCAATGCCAAGATGGTAGGTTTGGTTTCGGAGAAGAGCGCACGATGTTGACTGCAACCCACACCTTCTGACAGCAAGAAGAGCAAGTGTTCACTGGGGACATAGGGCTGGGGGGTTCGATGCATTTTTGTCACCCGCGGGGTCCACTACCCATTTACACAAGCGAAACACAAGTGGAAGAGGAGTGGGAGTCGCTTGAACCGGCAATCCGCGAGCTGGTCCTGACAGACGCGACCGCATCAGCTGAGGCGGCTCAGTGAGGAGGGGCGTTCAGGTCTCAGGTCAGAAAGTGTGATCAGGGATGGTCTGTGTGGTCAGGCTGCAGATTCCGGATCTGGATTTTTGGTTGTGGTGTCCAGCGCGCTTTGTTCCTAGCAAGATGGCGTTAGCGAATGCGATCTAGTGCAAAATTTCCCGGGTATTTCTAGCTGGGCTCAGATGTACCAGAGCTACAGTTATGATGTAGTTTAGGATGCTTGTCTTCCAACTTCTCCCCACGCATGAACCTCGGAGAAAAGCATCAAACATTTCACGGCCCCACCTGTCCCTTTGATAGCATGCTTCTTCCAATGTATGACGGTACTGCGCTTGGGTTTTACCGTTTTGGGGTGGAGTTTTGTTGTGAGGGAGGTGACTGCTGATCCCGACAGTGTTGAAGACCCTTCCGTGACCCTATGTGTACGTGAGAATGATTGCGTTTGAGGGGCGAGATGGTCTCGTTGTGTTTGTTGGGCTTCCTTGTGACCTGAACCCCTTGCCATCAGCAAGCTGCGCAAACGGTCTCGTCCAGCTTGAGGAGCTTGCAGCTCCCGATGGTGATGGAGTGAAGGCTTAAGGTGCAGCATGGGCTCGGGGTCCCAAAATCGAAGGAGTTTCCGATACTGCTGGACCTTCTAGCTTGCTGGGAATGTCCAACCTTCCTGAAGGTGTGAGACTTGTACAGCTCAGACCACCAGTAGGGAAAACAGTGGCTCGCGGTGTCTTTGGCAATGCTTTCACCACTTTGCCCGCAGTGCAATTAGCTCACATTGCGCCGCACTTGTTTTCCCAGCCCGCCTGCTACGTGGGCATCAGTATCTGCTTCTGTCGCCGCCGCGGCCGCTCAGAACCATAGAGGGTAAGTAGACCCGGAGAACATCTGTCATGAGGTCCCAACTCCACCGCAGTCGTAGCGGCATAGCGCGACCTGTAGCAAATTGCTGCGGTATGTTTTGGCCCAAGGATATTGCAATGACAGCAAGAAGGGCTGCATATGTAATGCGTCTAGCAGGCAGACGGATTTCATAGCATTTGATTAAGTGGAACCTGTCCAGCAATGGCGGCGCCCGCCAAAGAGTTCCAATTTCCGCCCTTTTACAACTTGCCTCCCTTCTTCACACTGCAGCCGAATGCTACAGTGAGGGCTAAGCAGATGGAGCTGTGGACGCAGTTTGTGACTGACTATTGCAGATTTCATCGGATCTTCATCCTGGACATGTCAGATTCTTCTGCCATCTTCAAGAGCCTTGGCTAGCAAACGGTCCTTGGAGAACTGGGAGGCGTGGCGCAAGCGTTGGTTTGACCAAGTCTCGCCTCCCTGAAAATAGATTGAATCAGACTTGGATAGCGTGCCCTTGCTGTGCAAGACCTTCTGGATGGCACGCCAAAGCCAAAACCAAAAGCCTTGGATACATTGAAGCCAGAGCTTGTCGACCGCATTTAGGCCCATTCGGGCGTCCCTACAGCTGTTTAATCCCTCCAGTCTTAGGAATGCAGAGATCCAGCGCCAGCTGCAAGGCGATCTTCCAAAAAGGGCTTTGAGAGGGCTTTAGGGCCTTCAGGGTTTAAGGCTTGGTGTTTAGGGTATGTGGGGTGCATATGTGCGTGTGGACCTGCGATCTTATGCTGGGGTTTCAGTGGGGCCGATGTGGGGCTATTTTGGGGTCTCGGTGACAAGCATTTGCTATGCGCTGTCAGTTAGAAATACAGCGGATGCTAGAACTCCTGCATGACCCCCTAAGTACTTTATCGGTACGATAGTATACTAGGGTCATGCCGGATTTTTTGCATCAACAGTAGCAACAATCAAGGAGGGCTTGGGACAGTTGGGCTTCAACTGGGTTAGGGCGTCACGGGTACTGTCCTGGTTTGGTGGAGCTGCATGATCAAAGTTTTGACTTTGAGAGCTGAAGAGTCAAGCAAAGAGTTTGTTAAAGCCGCGGCTTGAGTTCAAGGCCAAGCTCTCGTAGGCCGGAGCGACAAGACGATTTTTCCATCTTGTGCTAATGGACGACAAGACCCATTCAAGGGCATTTGAACGCTCCTGTAATAGAAGATTAGAAGTGGATTCGCGGTGGCCCTAAGCAAGGCAGAACTTTGCATTCCAGTGTCCAGTGTCTCAGTCATCCTCAATTGACGCTGGTCACCAACTCCTTGAGCTCTGTGTGATGAAGGCTGTTCATGAATCTTGATAAGAAATGGTCCCGCAGACAACGGAATGCAGAATCCAGAACATGTTTAAAGCGAAGCATTGTGACCCACGGGAGGGTTCCTGGGCATTACTGTAAGAAATTCGATTCTTACAAGCTGACCAGGCGATGCCAGGAGAGCTGTTGCGACACATCTTGTGGATACTGGTCGATGTTGAGAAAAGTGTTTATCTTCAACTAGTACCAAATCCCACTCACAAAAGAAGCTTCCAATTCCCGCACCATTAAATTTGAACCTTAGTCCCTACCTGAAATACTACAAACTGTACCGCTAATCCTTCCTGTAATCCTTGGAAGTCCAAAATATGGCCCAGGACAGAGGTGCGGCAGCATGGGCCGATGAGGGAGAGGCCAAGCAAAAGGTAACTGGGCCCAAAGTTCATTTTTCCCCCCCATCCTCCTAATATCAATACTACAATATACCGCAAGAGGAGGGGTCTGAAACTTAGTGCTGAGGGCGTAGCCCCGTACTAAGGCGGATATCGCATACGTGGATGCTGCATATGACAAGCACAGGTTGCATAGAATCTTATGCAGGTGTAACAGTGTAGGTCTGTCCCGGAAATACATTACGTTTTTCTTGCAGGGGTTCAAAGGGAGTTCAAGGGCTTAAGGGATGTTATTTGCATTGTGGTGCTACAAGGAGAGTAGCCTGTTTGTTGTGAGGGAATTCCGAAGACATTGTGGCATACGGGGCTTTGGAGGGAGTAATTTGGATGCACCGTCCAGAACCCCAAATCTTAAGCCTTAAATCATGCATGAAATCTGCAGTGCCTGGTCTACAGGTGTAGAGGTGTCTTGATTTCAGGGCCTCCATGTTCTTGCCAAGTACTTGCCCGTTTTTCCTTACAATACTATTTCGCTACATGCAGTTGCAGAGTAGACAGACGCACCTGCCTCGCACAGGATCGACTTCTCGTTTTCTGGCGCTCGCCCTCAGCCTGGGCTGACCAAATCCTGAGCTGGGCAACGGAATGTGGCCTCATGGGCATCCAACGCTGCATTTGGGGAGTGGGTGGGAAGAGTAGTAGGGTTTTGGGATAAAATCAACATCAAAGGGGTTAATGCAACTTCAATTTCAGGATTCATAGTGGTTGCGAGAGGATTTTGATGCCCTCAAGCTTATTATGATGTGTGAAAAGGGTAAGGTTAACTTCTTGCAGGGGTATGCTCCTGGGGTATGCTGAGCTTTTCTTAGAATTGGCAGTTGATTCTTGGATTCTGGATTAGGTAAGCACCGGTTCCCAACGGCCTTTGCCAGGAATGGAGAGGGCATTGCAAGTGCTCCACGAACTTTGTACTGTGCTATTGACGGGGTCTCAACTGATGTTGATCACCACTGAATGCCGGAAAGCCTTCCAAACATGAGACCTACCCTCGCCTTTACGCTAGCAGTAGTTTCGTTGGGCTTTCCTGCAGGTGCCAGCATCACGTGCATGAGGCAGTGTGGGTACTTGATACAAACCAGACCGTAAAACAAAACCTTAAAGCCTACACCCTACGCCCCGAACCAAAATCCCAAGCCCCCAGCCCTAAGCCACAAACTCTCAACCCTATACCCTTGACCCTAAATGCCGCTTGCAGTGGGCCAAGGAAGCGTAGAGACAGTGCAGTCTCTCATCGATGGTGAAGCAGCCGAGGCAATCCTTGCCTGGAAGCCAAGGGAACGTAGGGATTCCTATGTTTAAATTACGGAACTTGGGCTTCCTTATGTGATTATGTATAGATTGTTGTAGATTGTTGGGAGAGTCAAGGCATCCCATCAGGCGAGATCTCCTTTAGTAGGGTTTTGTTCTCCTTCTTCTTCCAGCTCAGAGGATTGTTGCCCATTCCCTTGATTACACCATCTTTTTGGATCCTTTGTCTCATGCGTGCAGTGCCCCAGGGTCAGGAGTTCTACGGTGCTCCCAGGGAGCTGATCATGGTGGCCTTGCAGGAGCTCGCCGGACCTCAAGTGCCCAGCAAAACACGCATTGCAGGCTCAAGGGCTACAAGGCTTTGTACTAGATACAGAAGAGGAACTGCAAGGATATTCAGGGTTCATGACTCCAGTAGTAAACTAGCCAACATGTTGGGATCTTCATTTTCACAATCAAGTTTTTGCTCCTGCTCAGTCGCGTTGAGGGTGTACAATGTGGTTTAGGGGCCTTCACAGGTAGAAGGTGTTTTGCTTTGACTTCTGTGTTAATGGGAGGGTTTGCGTGCGCCTATGCAAGAAAGATTGCCGAATGATGTTGGTAGCTGTTCAGGCGCTTATCTAGGAATTCCCAAACAGACCCTAGAAAGAGAAATGTCCCTGCGCAATCTCTACAAGTCCCAATTTTTTTCAGGAATAGCTGTGTGCATCACAGCCTCTCCTATCAAGCCTGTGAGGAGCTGAGCCGACGAGGCCGAGCCACGATCTTCCGGGGCGGCACAGGCACCGAAGGCCCCCAGTGCTCGGGTTTCCAGTGCTAGGGTTTCAAGTGCTTGGGTTTTGGCCAAACTTGAGCTTATCGGGACCGGAGAGGCACCTCTGAGGGTTTTGACAGAAGCATCCCACAGTTGTGAGTGGGTAGCGTGTCATTTTCATTGCTTACATGGTTTTCGTGGCATGTACGATTTTCAGGGCCCATGTGATGAGGATTTATCAAAGTCTCATCATGTCGAGAAACAACCCTGCACAACCCAGCGGCGTCGAGTACCAAACCTTAAGCCTGAGCAGCAGAAAGGCATATTGTCGTGCCATAAGGCGAAGACAATACTCAAGAACAAAATCCAGAAATGGTGCTGCTTAATTCCCGCGATTCTCTTTTAAGGATGCTTGTTTTCGGGGAGGGGTAGGAGGAAGACATGCCATGCCCCAAAAGCAGCGAGTCATAAGATCTTAGATGACATACCAAAAAGAATTGGGCCTTCTTCAAAACGGGCTGATGCCAGAGATGCCTTAACCTTGGACAAACAATTTCAGTCCTTCAGCTCTAGGTAAAATGCAGAGTTCTGCCGGATGACTCAGGATATGAGGTTGCAAATAACGGCGATGTTTGAGAACCCCCCCATCGTATTGTAATTGCTAAAACTTGGGTTCAGGCCCCACCCTGCAACAGTGGCATTTGGCATGAAAGGAATCAGGAGAGGTCTTATTTGTGCGGAATTGCCATCATCATCCGTGCGGTGACAATTTGTGGTTGGTGGCAAGTGCTAAAACTCCCCCAAACCCTAGATCCAAAACCCTAAATTCTACATCCTTAATCCTAAATCCTGAATCCCACACCCTTAATCCAAAACCCTAAATCCCACACCCTTAATCCTAAGCCCAAAATCCTACACCCTTAATCCTGAAACCTAAATCCTACCACCCCTTAATCCTAAACCCTAAATCCTACACCCTTAATCCTGCACCCCAAATCCTACACCCTTAATCCTAAACCCTAAATCCTACACCCTTAATCCTGAACCCTAAATCCTACACCCTTAATCCTGAACCCTAAATCCTACACCCTTAATCCTGAACCCTAAATCCTACAC
>CAJNIZ010016224.1:137573-184494 GCA_905231905.1 Symbiodinium pilosum
AAATCCTACACCCTGAATCCTGAACCCTAAACCCTGCACCCTCAATCCTGAACCCCAAATCCTACATTCTCAATCCTGAACCCCAAATCCTATACCCCTAATCCTGAACCCCAAATCCTAGACCCTTCATCCTGAACCCCAAAGCCTACACCCTAAATCCTACACCCTTAATCCTGAACTCCAAATCCTACACCCTTAATCTTAAACCCTAAACCATGTTCTGACAGGCGTGAAGTTCCTCTCGGCCTGATGTGCAGATAGGGCATGGGCCTAGATGGTCAATGTGTTCAGACTGACGGCATAACTTTGTAAGGGTTACGCGTGAAATTTGAACCAATACAATGCAAGTGAGAACTATAAGCCAACAACTTTCCTGAATTTACAGGCCTCTGCAGTAGCATCAGCCAAGAGATTGTTTCCACGCAGTTTGGCAGCGCAAAAGGTTTACCAGGATACGCAGCGGGGCTTCAAAACTATGTATCTTTGAGATCTCTGTGGTGAGGATCCTCATTTACTTGAGGTGTATGGGGACCCGAGTATTGAGACAACTAAATTCACACGGCATTGGGACTTTGGGAGGAATGAGTGGATGGCAATGGGCCCCATTGAGAGTAGTTAGAGCGGCCTAGGTCATTTAAACTGTTGTTCAGGCCTCACGTGTGGTGTTGCATTAACACTGCTGGTTTTCATAGTTGCAGGTGAGATGCTAGGCAGGGGAGCATTCAAGTCACACTGGCATTCGTTCAAGCCGACAAGGGCAACTTCAAAATTTGTTTAGAGTAGGTTTGAGAGCATGAAAGATGTTGAAGAGGTGGTTCAGACTAACTTCTACTTGTCGATGCTACTTACAATGCGATGGCTGAAGGATGTCCAGCTCTTTGGATCTGACTTGCTTGCCTGTGGCCGCCAAGCACACTTCTCCCAAATTCTGGTTGGCTGGGTCGAACAACCTTTACGAGGAAGTTGTGAGGTTTTGATGCGAGAAGAGGGAGTGTTGAATTCAGCAGAGGGCCCTGAAGAACAATGTGCATGTGAGCCTGCTCGCCTCGCAGCATCTGGGCTCATTAAATTTTAATTTGTGCCAAGTCGCATGCAGGCACACGGTGTAGGGGTACAGAGAATGACCCTTGTCGCCATGCTGCAGCTACTGGCATTTTGGTGCCCCGCCAGCGGATTTCCTACCAGCGGATTTAAGAGCTTCGGTTCAAGGTGCGGCAGTGAGGGATAGGCAGTGACCAACGGGCAGGTCACACAAAAAGAATGCGGGGGGAGTCCTCAAGAGGGATGTCCGTTCTCGTGTCAAAGACAATTTGTTCGGCCGTTCGGGCACGGCGTGACAACCCCCAGCCTTGACTTGGCATCAAGATGGTAGGTCCTTGATCTCGAGATACTTCAAGTTGGGACCTCTGTATTCTGGGGATCTTTTCACATTTGAAGGACGCGGCTTGAGGAACAGCATGCTGTAGGCTTCTATCGTCAGGTTGTTGATAAATTTCAGGTCAGACGGCATCCTCAATGCTCAGGGAGAGAGGTGGCACTTCAAACAGCCAAGACTAGGGCCACAGAAAGCTATGTGCCAACCTTCACCCAGCACAGTCACACGACCAGACAACTTTTTAAGTTCAGGCCCACTCTCAAACGCAGCATTTCAAGTTCCGGGCTAACGACAGACATCAGCTTCTGCGCCGCAGGACAGAGCTATTCGAGGCTGTGCAGGCCTGGAGAAGTCACAAGCCTGCCTTGTCTCTGCAGTGGCCAGCATGCGTGCCCTTTTAAAGGATCATCTAGATTTCAATGAAGACATCCGCCGATGGAACACGTCGGCTGTGAAGGACATGGGCCACATGTTTGACGGCGCAGTTGCTTTCAATCAACCCATTGGGTCATGGGATACAGCTGCCGTCATGGACATGAGTTCAATGTTTCGTAATGCCGACACGTTCAATCAACCACTTGATCGTTGGGATACAGCGGCTGTCACCGATATGAGCTTCATGTTCAACAACGCGGACAGCTTCAACGAGTCCATCGATGCTTGGAACACAAAAGCTGTTACCAGCATGGAAAGGATGTTCGAGAAAACGGCAAGCTTTAACCAACCAATCGGGCCATGGAACACATCCGCTGTTACAAGCATGGCTTGCATGTTCAGGGAGGCACGTGCTTTTAACCAGCCGATTGGTTCCTGGAATACAGCGTCTGTAAATGAGATGACCTACATGTCCCTTGATGCCAAAGTTTTCAATCAACCGCTCGGTGCCTGGAACACAGCAGCCGTGACTAGCATGCGCTACATGTTTGCTGGGGCGCTCGCTTTCGACCAGCCAATTGGATCTTGGAACACTGCCTCCGTCAGAACTATGAAGAGAATGTTCTCAAACAACAACGTGTTCAATCAGGCCATTGGCTCATGGAACACAAGTGCTGTCACTGACATGGAAGAAATGTTCAAGGAGGCACATGCTTTCAACCAGCCGATTGGTTCATGGGACACAGCTGCCGTTACGAAGATGCACAAGATGTTTTGGAACGCGCGTGCTTTCAATCAGCCGATTGGCTCGTGGAACACGGCAGCCGTAAGATCCATGAAAAAAATGTTTTCAGGTGCTGGTAGGTTCGACCAGCCACTCGGTGCATGGAACACGGCTGCTGTGACGGACATGACAAGAATGTTCCATGATGCTTCTGCCTTCGATCAACCCATAGGCTCGTGGGACACAGCTTCCACTAAGAACATGAAGGCCATGTTTCAAAATGCCAGGGCTTTCAATCAGTCAATTGGGTCTTGGGACACGGCCAGTGTGGTTGAAATGAGTAACATGTTTGATGATGCCTGCGCTTTCAACCAACCGCTTGGTTCATGGAATACAGCTGCTGTGACTCATATGAGGAACACTTTTCGGAATGCATGTGTCTTCAATCAGCCGCTCACTTCCTGGAAGCCGTGACAACAATGGAGGCCATGTTCCAAGAGGCGAAGGCGTTCAACAAGCCAATTGGCTCATGGAACACCGCTGCTGTGAGAAGTATGGAGTCCATGTTCCAAAGTGCTACAGCTTTCAATCAGCCAATTGGCTCATGGGACACTGCTACCGTGAAGAATATGCGGGCCATGTTCCAAAATGCCAGGCTTTTCAATCAACCAATAGGATCATGGGACACAGCTGCTGTGGAAGACATGAGCCACATGTTTGAAGATGCCAGCGCTTTCAACCAACCGATTGGTTCATGGAATACGGCTGCTGTGACAACCATGGACTCCATGTTCAAAAAAGCCAGGACTTTTCACCAGCCCATTGGTTCATGGAGCACATCGGGTGTCTTGGCAATGAGCCACATGTTTCGCGGTGCCACGGCTTTTAATCACCCAGTGGCTTCATGGAATACATCCGCTGTGATAGCCATGACCGACATGTTCCTGGACGCAGATGCCTTTAATCAACCCTTGACTTCCTGGAAACTTCCAGGATGGACGCTTCAAGAATAAACATCCTCAAAATGGGGTTGCTCAATATCGGGACTGTTGGGACCCTAGCCTGGTCTGGGCATATATGGAGCTCACAGAGTTGATTTCCGGATCCGTGTTCAGAGTTCTGTTCTGTAGGGACATAATTGACTAGGCCTCACAGCAGACCCGAATGATTTTCAAGGGTTCTTGAGTGTTCCGTCATTTTGAACACCCTCAGGAGCGTGAGCCTGTTTGGAGACTCGCCACCTTGTCGAGCAGGCTTTGCTTCTTCTGCCTCGGGCAAGGAATGCGAACCATGCCCATCGGGAAGATTCTCGGCATACGGGGCAGCTTTTTGCGAAACATGCAGCCCACAAAGCATACCTCTGGCAGATCAGAGTGCATACGCAGATTGTCCTCCAAAGTTCTTGTCGAGCCAAGACTCCTGTGAGCCATGCGCTCCACCACTCTTGCTCTATGACAACCAATGTCTGTGGTGGCACCTTCCACTCATCACAGTAGGCTTTGTGTCTACTGTAGTGGCAGCACGTATCTGGATCGTTTGCAGAAGGAAGCGGCGAGCCAAGCAGACTCAGCATGCCATGGATGCAATGTATGATGACTTGTGGTTGGAGGGGCCTGAAACTCTCAATGACCACAAGGCTCGATTGGGACGCCTTGGATACAGCCTCGCAGATGTGGACAAGGAGGCTGCTGAGATGCGTAGGCGGCAAAGCGAGACCTCAGGCACATCAGGGAGCTCAAAAGGGGAATCCCAATCTTCAAGCTGCATCTCATCAGCTCTCAACTTGTCATGAGATTGTCCGAGAAAATCGGAGATCGTGCCTGGAGAGTAAGTTCTCAGGGGTGCTGGGAGGCTTTGGAAGGCAGAGTGTTGCATTGTTGCTCACTTGACAGAACGACAGAAAGATGCGCGCGGAGCCCAGCATGCACACATGCATAGGCGGCTGTGGTTTGTAGCTGTCGATGCCGTGGTTCCGTCTTTGCAGCACAGCAAAAAAAGTGTTTGGAATTTATATCATGTTTCGAAGGCTCACATGCCCGTGAAAGATTGTAATTAGTCGCTAACGCGAGACCGCTCGGCAAGTGGTTGAGGCGAGAGAGCAAAACACAGCCACCCCAACCGACCCCTCCCTCAGCCGCCCCCCCCGGCCCCCCTGCCCCCAGTTGGGCGTCGCTGGCGTTCTCACGCGTTTAGGTCTGCATTTCAAACCTACTCCAGCCTGTGCGGAACCCAGCCGACCAGCCAAACCTCTCCTGGCCTCTCTAGAAGACCTTATTCTCCTACTCTCCGGACCTGGATATAAACGCCTCCAGCCGCGGTGGACTTCGCATGTTTAGCTGCGCAGCAGGTGTACAAGGGTTGTTTGGGCGCGGCAGGAGGTGAAGAGCTTTTTCAAATTCCCCAGCGAACCCCATGACGCGAAAATCCTGGAGGCATATGCATGCGATACCTCCTTGGCCAAGACTTTGCAAGCCTGGCATCGCAGCGCACCGGCAAGGCAAACCCCACGTTCTATGACATGAAGGCGCAGGGCTTCAAAGCACTCACGAAGCAGGATCTTCTTGTGGAGAGTTTATTCTATGCTCTCTACATGTTCCTTTGTGTTTTTGGGTTCGGTGAAGGAGAAATTTTGGCTTTGCAGCGACCCAATCGGGAAGCTCATACAGTGCCCGCGCGATGGTCGACCTGGATGTGCCCTGGTGGATTGGGTGCCTAAAGCTGAACGGCTCCGGATCACCCACTTCATGTCTTGGACCCTGGTGTAGATCTGGCAACAAGTTCCTGTGTTACATGTTTTAATTTCAAATAATCCCTATACAGCCATAGTACTATGCGGGCTATACACGTGCTGACACAAAGTCATTCATTGTTGTAGCCTGCCTCCAAGCCGGGCATAGGACGTGGGCCTACACCTTGGAGCAGATCCAAAGCGCTTTGACAACGTATCAAGATACCTCAGCTGCCGCAGGAGTGACCATTTCTCCCGACAACGTCTTCTTCTACATGTGTTTTTTCGTGAACAATCAGTTTCGGATCCTGGTGGAGAAGTCTGCTGTTGGCAGCGAGAACTTGGAGGAGACCTTTAAGACAAACCTGACCCGTGCTGGAAGGATGGTTGCCATCTTGGATACCTGGGACAGGCCTGTGTATTTGATGTTGTTGTTCGTTGTGGTAGTAGCAGCAGAAGAAGTACAGCAGTATCATTTAGTAGCAGCAGCGTTGGACATAGCGTGGTTCCCCAACAACAGCCCAGGCCTGTGTATTTGAGCAGAATTTGGACGATATACGAGCAGTTCATGGCGTCGAGCATGCAGATGCTTCTCTGAGTTGAGAAAGTCTCAAACGGGCCCGAGGAGTGCATCCCGAACGTTAAGGCCTTGCCTTGTTGAAAGACTTGCGCTACTTGAGCGAGACAGTTCGGAAGACCTTGAGCATTTCAAAGCAGAAGCCCAGTTTGAAATCAGGGGTCATTACGTGACGCCCCCCAAAACCAGCAAACCAGAGACAATATTGAGAAGAACCAAGCCCAGCATCAGCACTCTTAATAGGGAACCCTCAGAAGGGGATGCCTAACTTTGACATCCTGAGCCCTCAGCCGGCCAAGGATCCCAGTGAGCTTCGCCATGCCCCAATCTGCCATGGTCTCTGTGCAGCGGCAAATCGCTGCGGGAGAGAGCGGCATCCAGGAGCCATTCCTGCAATAAGTTGGGCTTGGGTAATTTAAGACATCAATGATAGGCTTATCATGTGTATATACTCTGTTATCCACTTCAGATGGCCAACCTGTTTGCAAATCCTTTCGACGCAGCAAATTCACGATTGACTGCATACTTACATCTGTACGATGCTGCGTTCAAGCCCCCCAAGTTAATGGTAGTAATCATTTTCATGTTCAAGGAGTGTACCCAAACCTAGGAAGTCACGAAGTCCCTGAAGAACGTGGATTCTGAGAACGCAGTTGCATACTCCAAGGCGGACGAAGACAAGGCATTGTTTGTCGCACGGTAAGCAGACCTTCGCAATTTCAGATGAAAAAGTTGGGGATCCCTTGGGGGATGTCTAGAATGAGGATTTCAGCATATGGGCTTTTTATTGGGGCCCCCTACATATGGACAATTCCATATGAACCAACGGCAAGACAGTTTGGCGTTCAGATAGGTTTGTGAACCAACAGTCGCGCGCTACCCGGTTCTGAGTTTTCCAGTGCACGCGATTGGAACCCACCTGACGATGCAGCGTCAGCAGCATCGTCCCCCCCACCCAAGACCCCAACCCTTGAATATTATATACCCTCATTTTATACTCCTAAACAGTAGTTGCCATTTTCTTTTCCATTATCCCAATATAACCCTGTATACCCGCCTGTATAATCCCTACATAACCCCTATATTCAGTAGTCCAGCTTCAGACACCTCGGAGGTGAAGGAACAGATCCGGACGACCGCTGGCTTCAAGCAAGTCAATAATCATGTGAAGGCCGCCATGGTGACCTGGATAGGCGACGCGGTCAAGGAGCAGTTTCATGCACTTATAAAGCAGGAAACGATCGGCGACATGCCAGAGGTTTAAAGTTGCCTAGCGAACCACAGGCAATTCGGGCCAGCTGAGCCCGGTTCTGTCCAGGGCAGGCGTTGCTGGCCTACACTTGTACCATTCTCATCGGGAATAGCAGCGCCTGCCAGACCTTGCAACAGAGGCTGTGCAAGTGCCTAGTTGTAGCGTCCAGCGGAGACCACGACTGCAAGCTTGTGATGGTTGTTATAGTTATAATGTTGTAGTTTGCATGTTCTCTTCCCGACCCCAACATTCCCATATCCCCTACTTGTCAGCTTTCAAAAGGACCATGAGAAGGGGCTCGGCCTGGCAGGCCCTGCGCCCCCATCACAGAGCTACGCATGCGCAAGGATTGCCGTAGGGAAGTTCCTTACAGAAGTATATGTCGGATGCATTCCCTCACCCCCTAGTGAGAAGCAGGGAGTGGAGGTGGTTGAATTTGCCAGCCGAATGATAGGCAAGTCCATGATTCCTACAAACAGCCATGCATCACCCTCCCTCCTGTCCCACTAGTGGGTATTCTGCAGCAGCAATTGCTTTATCCTTTCCTTCTCCTCTACCCTGAATTTCCCACAGTCGAGCCAACCATCTGCTTTCGGTCTTTGCTGGTACAATTCGGGCCACCTGAGCCCGGCTTATCTGTCTAGGGTGAGCGCTGCTGGCCCGGTTCATGTCCCGGTCTTGTTGTACATGGGGGTTTCTCAAAAACGACCACACGGGGAGAGTCCCCAACTTGGCGAACTTGAGTCTAGGAGTCCAGGTGCACAGCAGCGCCGCCAGACCCTGTAAGAGTTGCGCTGACAGCGCCTAGCCAATGAGAATATCGCTTACAAGCCAGTCATGGAGTGCAAATGCTTTACCTTGCGCCAGCTGAATTCTCACATTCATCTTGTGAGCATGCACAAGGACCGTCCATTTCTCAACCTGTCTGGCCCTACGGTTTTGGCGACGTGGGTGCTTGCAGATGCAAAGCTACCCTGATAGCACTTCGCATTCGTCTTTGAGGGGTCGGAGTTAATAATTTTTTGTGGAAATCACGTTCTGTTGTAGCCGAACATGCGCCCCACAGCAGTTTCCTGGCAAGCTTTGGCTTGAGGAGATGTGTGTCTCAGGGTCAGAGATGCAAAGGAGTTGGCTTCCATGAGCGAGCCGTAGGTCAAATCACTTCGCTAAAGGATTGCAAGGGGGTATGAGATGCGTTCTTCGATGGATTGCAGTAGCTAGAAGAAGCATCTGCTACCGGCACCTGCTCTTCTTGGGCCTTGGCCCCTTAAACCCTTCGAGCGCATGAATCTGCAGACCTCGGGATCTAGCTGGCAACTTAGCTGCTACTTGGGCACCCCATCGTGCCCTATCCAAAATAAGATAGGCTTTTAAAGGCTGATCAAACTTGTGAGTTGCAGCATCCTAGCATCACATTGCTGCATACGGCCATGGCGGCTTCCCGTGGGTGTCGAGGTCGGACCAGCACTGATCTCCCTCTCTGGATCCCAGAATTGAAAGCCTGCGTTTGTTAGGTCCTGTTTTCCAGCAGGAATCCGAGAAGCAAAGAGCAGGGATCTCCAAAACGCTCCTTTGAAACACATCTTCGACATCTTCAAATCCAAGCGCACTTAACACCCACAACACCAACAACAACAACAACAACAACAACAACAACAACAACAGTAGACAGCACCGTGAATGGCAACAACGGTCAACTGCACCAGTGGTGTTGACAAAATAGCCTTGAGGACACCATTTAAAAACAGCGGCGGCGGCAGCAAGAGTTTGCTGAAGAAGAAGAAGAAGCAAAACTAGGGGAAAAAGAAGCATAGGAGAGCGTGAGATGAAATCAGGAAACCCCAACATAGACCCCAACATATCATGATCCTCATTATACCTATTAATACGGTACCCCTAATTTTGGGAAACCCACGGATAAAAGTGTCCAGGTCCCTCGCGGCCGGTCCGACGCAGACTCCCAAAGGTGCCGAGGATTGCCTGGCCCCTGGGGATGGCTGGGTTTGGCTATCTACCAATAGTAATAATAGTAATAATGGTAATAATAGTAATACCGGTAATAATAGTAAAAATAATAATAATAGTACTGCTAGTAGTAATAGTCGTAAAATGTAGCCTTACACAAACCAGTTTCGATTTCATAGTTTTGTTTTCCACTTCATTCTCCATTATTGCCATGGTATTTAGTCGGCCAGGGGAGTCTCTTGGTCTACGGCTTCGATGAGGGTGCTGGATTTGTTATGGATGCTCAAGTGTCCCTGCATGAAATTCAGTATCCACCGCAGGTAGTCTGCCTCGAAAGGTTACAGTCTACACCAGAGCAGAAGATGTCTGGCATTGAAGCTAGAGATTTACTGTGGTGTGCAGCCTTGAGCCTGCTTTTGATTTGCTGTAGGCTTCGTATAGTTTCCCAAAGTTAGACGGTAAACTCAAAGTGGTACGGACGCACGTGTCAAGATGATGACTGCGCAGACGATTCCCCTAAAACTTTTGCCTAGGCTTCTGGACGCAAAACCACATTACATAGGATCGCCACACTCCAAAGCTAGCAAGGGCTCTCGTTTGAAGGATAAAGGAAACTCAACTCGAGGCTCATTGAAAAAATCAATGTTTACCATGAAGTGACCTCTTCTTTAGGTGACTGGGAATGAGCAGACCCACTCAAAGCGGCTGGAACTCCAACATCCTTCTCCTGCTGCTTCCCTTGCTCTTGTCCCGCTTCTTAGGATTATTTGTTCGATCACTGTTGGCACTACGATTGCTGGGTTTCTTGCTCTTGTGCCTCCCGTGTGTGCTACCACTGGTTGTCTTCAAAGATCAAGGAGGACGAAGTGATATTGGTGCGAGGTAAAGCTGCCAAACCTCCCGCACAGGCATTTGTCAGTTGCCTTTTTGTGGGAAGCTCCTGCAACTTACGTAGCCACTGAAAGAACCTTAACCTTTCTGGGCTTTTTTTGGATCTCTACAATACAGTTTTGACTTTTCGAGCCCTGGTTATTGGGGAAGAGAGGCAGTGCTGTGATCAGTATGCCCCTGCAACCAGAAAGAGAGACTTCCAAGTGGTCATCGTCCATATATAACCCCATGCTTGCATTACACATCCACTTGCAAACCGACCTTCATAGAATGGTCGCACAACTCTCAAAAAGAGACCCCATGTCACAACATGTTGCAATGGAGTAGTATGTTAAGCAAGGATACTATGGTTCCCAATGTAGAGTAAGACCATAGTCTCCGTTTAATCAGTTATTACCGGGTACGGCGTATTGAAGATGGAATGCACTTTTCTGGGCCAAACCAAAGAAATGAAAATAGAATGCGGTTACTCCAACCCCCAGAGTAAGACCCCGACGATGAATATCATGAGTATTCTGTTTGTAGCAGAGTGCGATTTGGGGGGTTGGGGTTACCAAAATTCCTCTTATTACCCGAGCACGAAAAGCCAAACACGTGGCACGGGCTTCCAGAGGCTTGGACGAGGCGAGCTGCGTTTGTTTTTCGTCCAAGAAAGGGAGGGGGGGGCGGGTGGATGAGAAAGGACGACACATTGCTATCAGATGTTTTGAAGGTGGAACAGATTCATGAGCAGTTGCTCTTTAACTTTGGAAGGAGTTTTGTTGGGATGGTGCAGGGATTGCGGCGTGTGATCACATGCCTTCGTGTCATGAACATGCATGCCCTTCTTAATTTTGCTGACCTGAGCAATGTAACTGTTGGACATTTTGTTCCCAACATGGACTTGCTCTTTGTAAGCACCGTCATTCAGCTTCGGCTTAGAACTCTGAGGTGCAAGCAATTAGTGTATGCAAGGCTTCGTGAAAATTGAATCAATTGTTACAGTCCAAGGCTCAAGTTCGCTCTTTTGCAAGAGCGCTGAGTTGTCGGTAAGTTATGCCCAACCTCCCAAAGACAGGCACTACTACGTTCATGCCTGTCCCGAATCCAAGCTTGGCTTCCAGGCAACTTGTGCCTGGAAAGGCGGTCCGACTTCCTCGCTACAGCGAGACTGCCGGGGAGCTCAGAAACTGCCAACTTCATTCAGCAGACTTCGCGCAAGGGGTGCATGCAACAGAGTTTGCAAGACATAGCTGGCAAAACTGCAGATAGGGAGCCTAGGGTGCAACAAGGGTCGACACTGCCATCATCAGAATGAACATCGCCCCTTGCATCATCTTGGTACTTGGGACCCGTGGAAATGCATCATTAGCCACCCGCTTGTGTGGGCCGTTTGCGCCTCTTGCACAACTCCACTGGTTGGACTGGATGGAGGGTTTGCCAAATTGGTCAGTGCCTGACGACGGACGACTTGCCCACTGCACTCTGCACTTTGCAGGGCATTCTTTCGATTCTGCACCCTCTTTTGCCTACATTTCAGTCACTCAGTCTCAGGATGATGTGTGCCCGGCTGATCTCTGACTTGTCACGCTTGCATGCTACGAACGCATGGTGCTCACACTCAAAATGGTTCCTGAAAGCTGAAAGGCTGGCACTTGTGCCTTGTATCCCTGAAGCCATGAGTACTTTGGGTTGCTGGTCTAGTTGTGCCGCATCATTTCCTTCACCATGATCTAGAATAGAGGCCCCTGTGCCCAGTTGCAAGGCCCTCCGATTAATGGCTGTGGTGGTACAGCCTGGGCCTAGAGGCGCCTTTGCTTTGTTGGGCCTCAGTTTGCGGGTATTTGGCTTTGATTGTCGCCTTGATTGTGTGTA
Organism: Symbiodinium pilosum; assembly: GCA_905231905.1. NCBI lineage: Eukaryota > Dinophyceae > Suessiales > Symbiodiniaceae > Symbiodinium > Symbiodinium pilosum. The sequence continues at coordinate 149,315 of CAJNIZ010016224.1, forward strand.
AACAGAGCCTGGTGTGCAGGACACGCAGCATGGGCAGATGTCAATAGGTTCCAAGATGGCGAAGTATTTGGTCAGAAAGCTGGCTGGTCAAGGGTCTAAGGCAAAATTCCATGGTAAGCCCAGCATGGGACAAAGGTTGCACAGGCATGCGCTATGACATTACGATTTCGTTGGCGCACGTATGCATTTTGAGGGGACCTTTACGTCCAATTCTGCTTTGGGCTTATGGTAGGCTTTGTGGGGTAGCCCCAGGGGGACTTCAGAAAGAATGAGGAAGTATGTTTACCTTCTTTGGGCCCACTTCCCTCCCTTTCATATGGGAAAAATTAAGATTGAGTTTGCATCCGCAGTGTGCCTATGTTCCTGCGACAGGTCCGGCCACGCCTGGCAAGAAGCGCAAGGAGCTTCGCACAAATGTTTGGGTATTAGGGCAATATTGGGGTTCTATTGGGCATTATATATAGGGATAACGGAAAATAACTACTACAGGTACCAATCTGTTCGGGGTTGATTGAAGCAGGGCTTTATGGTTTTGGGACCGCCATTTCTGGGCATAGCGTATTTTGACATGGCGTTGGCTGTTGCATAGGCTTCCACTCCTTGAGGGTCTCAATAGCAACTCGATTGGAGATCTGCCGCGCTGGCCTGGGTGTGCAGAGACATTTTCTGGAGACTTTTTGCCCGAGGCCGAGATGAGAGACATAGAAGGTGATCCAAAATGGGGTCCAGGATCGTCTTCAAAGCTATACTGCAGTTCTCCCTAGCGAAGGCTATGCCCACCAATTCAAGAAGGGCCCAAGTAGCAAGTCGCTGGCAGCGACCAAAACATGTCGCGGTCATGAAGGATGCGGCTAGTTGTTGGTGAAAGTTGGGGGTTTCCGAAAAGGGGTATCACCCCCAATAACAAGCCGCATACTGGTCCGGGTGCCGAACCGAGGTTTAGGAAAATCACATTGAAAAAGAAACATGGAACATGAAATTGAAACTGAATCCCAAAATTAGGGATCCCTGTTTGGGGGTTCCCTCATAAGAATTATAGAATGTCGTTCGGCTATGATCCCTCACAAGCACAATGAATATTCCGGAGCATGCTATGAGCTGCAATCAGAGGTTGTTTTGAGGTCCCATTTATTCAGGATCCTCTGTTTTCGGTAGTTTTAGCGGGAAAATCACAGTAAATCACTTGCTAGCTTTTGAGTGCAGGACATTGCAGAGCTGCAATTGCTCCACAAGGCTTCCAAAGCAACTGAGGCACCACAGTGAGCAGGCTGTCTCAACATCAGGGTGTCCTTGTACGAAGGGGTGGGTCCGCTTTGAAGGATAACGGTGCATTCGCAGAACCAATGTTTAAGATGTTTCAGCAGAGAAGAGCACTTGTACTGGGAGTGGTGTTGGTGTGAACAAATTGTCTTAACATTGATGCCTTACACGAAAGTATGCTGGCACTTTCTCCTCGGTATCACAAGACTGGCGCGGCTTGACACCCAATCAGCTGTGGAGCAGTTTGCACGCAAAGCTCCGTGGCTTGAGAGTACATGTGAATGTTGAAGAGCCATGCCCCGAATCCCACGCCTTAGGGTTACAAATTGCAGAGAGAGCACCAGAATCCTATCAAAGTCCTTCTGGATTCCTAGGATCTTAACGAGTGACCCTAGACTCTGATTCCCAAACAGCCCTAGACCCCTGCAATCTTGAGCCTTCAGCACAAGAAGCCCCCCTTTGCTCAACCACATGGCGCCATGTTGCCAAGCCGTCCACGCAGTGCGACTACTGCCAGCTCCAATAGCGATTTCCAGGTTATTTGGCGAATCTCCTCCGGCTTATGATGAGCCCCACCCCTTGTGGTACCATATGATAGTTCCCCTATAAAGGAGGACCCCAACTCACACCCCAAAATACTCAAGTCCGGGACCTTATAAAAGGTACCCTGATTTTGGGTAACACCCATACATCAGGGGAATAGTATGAGTGGGGTGTGGATTGGGGGCCAAGCCAAGGAAGCATGATGGATTTGGGATTTGGCGTGGACAACACATCAAGGATCCTGCCTGGGCACCCCCCAAAATGCTGTAGTCCTTGTCTAGGACCACTCAAAATGGATCCTTGGTTTTAAGAAACCCCCATTACGGGTTCAGGATTGGGGTTGCCAAGCGCGCGCTTCTGGATCTTGCTAGCTTTCTGAAAGATGAGCTTGCTAGCACGCTTGCTTCTCATTTTAGCTGGCATTGCCCCAGCTTGACAGGATTCAGCTCATGCGGGTCTGTATAAGGATTATAAGAGTCTATATAGGGATGTTTATAGGTGCCAAGAGGGCTTTGGTAACCCCAACCCCCAAATCAGGACTCTATTATAGTCGCATGGGAATCATGGGGTCCAAATTTTCGGGGCTGGGATTACCAAAAGCCCGTCATTGGAGTTCTGCTTCAAAAAGAAGTGCATGTACTGATTTTTGTTTTGGCAGTCTCCTTTTGTTTTCTGCTCATGCCAGCCGCTTGTAGCTTGTTGGCACTACTTGCCAAGAGTCCTCTCACTCATATGTTTTTTGTCGGCAATCTAGTGTTATAACATGTAATATGTTGATTAGACTTGTAATCGTTCTTTGGCACTATGAACAATATATGCGCAGAACCAGAATGATCAATTCTAGTGTGATCATGGAATTCCTGCACAATAGTTTTCTTTGATAACTGTTGCTCTTACCCTTTTACTATTCCATTTCTTTTTGACAGTAAGAGTCTGATTCTGTTTGTACTGGGTGCATTGTTTGACAGAGCATCATGCAATGCCTCGACGACAGCTTCACAACAGCCCCATCTCAGCCGTAGAAAGCCCACGAACTGTGTGAAGCCTCAGCAGCCAGAGCAAATCTTAACAAATCAAACCCTGCGCAACCCTGTGCTCGACCAAACCTTTTCCCCAAGGTTGTACCAATATTACCCCAATATATATATATATACCCTAAACCCTATATATCCCCACTATATAGTAGTTTCCATTTTATTTTCCATTATCCCAGTATTACCCCAATATTACCCCAAGGTTGTACCTGAGCTGCGACTCCCCGCTAGTCGGCCACACTCCGGACTACAGATCTCGGAGAGGCCAGGTTGGAGTTCATCAAAATCATGGGTGCCTTCCAACAAAGGCTTTAAAGGTCCCTGACACAAAGGCTTAATTAACTTGGGACTGCTGCTAGGGGATCCAAATTTTGAGAAAGTCAGGTACGCCAGATTCTGGTATTTAGTGTCTTCAAGCCCCTGCCCTCTAACAACAAGAGCACCTATTTCTTGCAAGCGCCTGGCAGGCTAGCTTTTCACGTCAGAAATTGGTGTGTATGGTATTTAAGGGGCATGGAAAGAAGAGTGAATTGGTGTCACTGAGAGGCTCTACACGGATGATGCGAGGTTTTTTTTGGCGCATTTTCAGGGATGGGAATGACATAGCGAAAGGGTGGCGGTTCACCACATAGGGTTAAGGCAATAGGGTCACTTGTGGGTTGGGGTTGGGTGCCGCAAGCTAGGCTCGCAAACATCCCCTGTCCGGTGACTTTTCTCTGACAACACAACTGATACCTGTGCAGCCAGCATTGGGTAGTTTCCCAAAATAGGGGAACCTTAATATGACCCCAATATATAGTGATCCTTATTATGGGGACCCCCAACCATGGACCCCTAATCTTGGGAAACTCCTATTTACAAGGAATCTTCTGGGACAGTGAGGGGTTCAGTCCAGGGCAGAACCTGTCAACGAATGTTTGAGAGTCCCATGCAGCTTCTGCCAGGTCGCGAGCCACGACTTGGGGTGCAGTGAGTTTCCGATGCTACGAATACCTGGATGCAACTTGCTTTAGGTGAGGAATCGGGGAGGAACAAATACAACAAGAGTTTGGCACATCCTTGGTGGAGGCACATCAGAGGTCAGCAGTTTCAAGGTTCCAGGTGAGGCCTGTAATCTGACGGGCCCTGTCATCTCAAAGGATATACTCGTATTATAGTATGTCCCAACCTTTGGCTTCATTTGTTAGGCTAATGGCTTTGCATCATGATTGGTTAGCAAAACTTCTAGGTTGTAGAAGGTGAACCCATCTGGTCAGAAAGAAAGCACGTAGGACTCCCTCATAGCCTCATGAACAATTTGTCCTAGCCTTTCATATACCAGCACTGGTCCATTGGTCTCATGAGCTGATGCAAGCAGAGGAATGGCTGTTCCCAGTGGATGATGCCGAGGTGTGGAAGTTAAAATCCTGGGATATTGGAGAATCAAATACAAAAAAGAATGGAACATGAAATGAACACCACGCTAGGTCCTTTAAAGGGAGATATAGGGATTGTATAAGGATTGCCCAAGAAGGAGGGGCCTCCCAGGTCAAACATCATGAAAAAGATGCTCACATCACATCTCGGAAAAGCCGAATGTCAGAGCAATTTTAGCAACAGTCTGCAGACTGCATTCCCAGATTTCCTTGTGGAAATCGTCAGTGATAGCAACATGTAAGGAATGCCTTCAGTTCACTCAGCACATAGAAAAGAATATCACGGCCCCCAACTTTCCCAGAGTGAGCATGTGCGGTTTTTCCAGGCTCACCGGGCCTGGATAACCAGCGGCGGCCGTCAGGCCATTGTCTTCAAACAGAGAGAAGAGAATTTCCATCACATAAGAACTACTTTTCCTCGGCGTTGGCTTGAATCAGATTCGGAGACTAGGAACTCAGATTCAAGGCTCATGCCTGCAGCCTATCTTTGCGGAAGCCTGAAGACATGTCGAAAGTGGAGTGGGTGTCGTAATCAGCCAGGCTAAGGCAGCCTTTGCCAGCAACAGGGCTTGAGGTGAGCGGGTTGCAGTTACATCTTGGATGAACATAACGCTGCAGGCCCTGAAGGCCCTCACATTTACCTGCCGCACAATGCAAATGAAAATCCTCCACGCGCCCAGCCCAAGCTTTGGACCTTCAGGCTGAAAACTCTGAAAGACAATTGAATCCCCAAATCTCGTCTCTTGGATCCCAGAAGAACCGTGAACCCCAACTCACACATTTTGGCAGGCCTGGGTCGAGGATGTGCAGGCACAAGGAGGCTTCAGGAGAGGCGGTCTGGGCTTTCGGGTGAAGACCTCAGGATGCGCAAGATTGATGATTGTCAAAATGAGGGGTGCTATCTGAAAGCTCGTGGATTATTAGGCCAGGGTCTTGATAACGGCACTTGCCTCTTGGGAGGTGGCGTCTGTTTCTGCAATCTGTCAGGTCCTGGCAGAAGGGTGCTCCTAAGTCGTTTGTGGGCTGTTCGTCAGGAGTTGGGTGATGGGGGACCTGCTGCTGGAGGGCATGACTGACAAGAACTACCTCGTGGGGCTGCGCTGGCTATCAGGGGTGGCACTGGGCTCAGGAGACACGAGGCCAAAGGCTCAGCGGCTGCGACAGCGCATCGCGGAGGAAATTGACCTTGACATGCGTCGCACATTTCCAGGTCATCCCAGAGAGGCTGCTCTGCAAATTGCGGCGCGTGATATACTGCGCATGTTGTGTTGCGCCCGGAACAGGGACACGGGCTACACACAGGGCCTGAACTTCACTGCGGCTGTTCTTTGCTCGGTGATGCCTCGGGATGATGCGTTCTGGTGCCTGGCTGCCTTGTCTGAGAACCTGGCAGGTCACTTCCTGAAAGGTGGCTCACTTCAAGGAGTTCTCGTGGACTCCGATTGTACAGACTGGCTTGTCGGCGAGCTGGACGCCAAGCGAGCTGCAAAACTCCGCGCGTTGCGGGGCTACTCGCCGGCGCTGCTCTTCTCCAAGCCTTTGTGCACGCTTCTGGCAGGGTGTATGCCAATCGATGCTGCCTTGCAGTGCTGGCAGGCGGTGCTGTCTGCCCCATGCCCGCGGATCCTGATGCTGAGAATACTGGCAGCTTTCGTACTTGAGGTGGACATGAAGACCATCCCCACCAACAACGGAGGGGCCTCCGAGGTGTCGGTTTTGCTCCATTCGCTGCAGAAATGTTTCCAAGGGACTTATGATGCCAAGACCTTGGTGGCTGCAGCAGAGTACAGTGCCCTCACAGTTCCCGACTCTGCCATCAAGGAGCGCTTGGCCCACAAAATGATAAACTTCTGCTTGCGCAGCACACGCACCACGCGAAGGGTGGGAGCGTAGATTCTTAGGATGGGCTTGTTCTGTTTTCGCATGTCTTCTACTTATCAACGCTACCTTTCAGCTTTCTGATGCTTTTGCTTATCAACGCTGTCCTGCTGGTTTTCCCAGGAGGCGCTCCAGACAGCAGAGGATGGGCTTTCTGTGAAATGTCAGTGGCTGTTCTTCTCATATGGTTTTAGCCTTCATCGTTAAGCTACTGGGAAACACATCAATTGGCCAAGACTATGCCCGGAAGATGCGTGAGGCAGTTGTAGCCTTGAAGCCCTAGACCCTAAGTCGTGGACTCAAACCACTCCCATGAGGAGCGTGTGCGGCGCCTTGCTGCTGAATCTCGAGCGCGACGTAGCCGCAGTGCTGCAGTTCGTGCCTTGACTGGGCAGATCCCCAGAAGCCCCCAAAAAGATATTGAAGGTTCCACCCCATCAGGGGTACCCTTTTTGGGTCCCAATACTAAGGAACTTAGCATTTTAGGGGCAACATTGGGGCCCCCCGATGTTGGAACATTTTCCTTTGTCTCAACAAACGGACCCCCTAACAGAGGTTCCTTCCTCAGTACAGTTCCCTGTTTGGGGCCCACAGGAAGTAGCAGTTTCCTTAACCAGGGCGTCCCAAATATAGACACCCAAATTCTATAATCCCGATTATTGGGACCCCTAAAAGGTATCCCCAACTTGGGGAAACCCCTGAGTCTACCCTTTGGATTTTTTTTTTAACTTGAGGATGCAGGAGTGAGCCCAGTCACGTAGGGACATGACAACTGGCTGATGGAAGGAAGGGGAGTGTAGTGGTAAGAATTCTTTCTTTGCGGACTTGTCTAGTGGCAAAACAAATCATAGGTTTAGGCAGATGTGCCTCTTTTTGTGACACTGGTTGCTGATTTCCTTGTTTTGTTCAGTCTTGCCTGTGTTTGACTAAAAAAGGGGGTTGATGTTGCTAAAGACTTTCGGCAATTGTCTTCCAGAGCGCAGTGTAAGACCAATGAATACTGACATCGCTTTTCGCTTTTCGAAGTACAGTCGGATTGCTTGGAATTGCAGCCAGTCATGGCCTTGCCTCATTCCCTTTCAATGGCCCTTGCCAGCAACTCCTTAGTGGCCTTTACAGTTTCGCTTGCTGTGCTCAAGCCATTGAAGATACCATGACTTTGATGCCACCAAACCTTTTCCAGCAGCAAGGCGTCAATCCAAATGCAAAAAGCCTAGCCCGCCAGACAATCAGCGTCTGAGGCTTCAGACGGCATGCTGGCTTGGCGGTGACTGGCCTAAAACTACAGACGGGGAATGGTATTCAGACTTGGCTGCATGATCTTGAGGTACTGTCATATAATGCAGGTGCTGCGTTCTGTGGGTAATCCACTTGTTGGACTTCTTGTCAAAGGGGGGGTTGTGGCCACCGACGCCACACTTTTTTGTTTATGGAGCATGCCGAAATCGTTTTTTCCACGCGTCAGGTGCCACCCATTTCTGCTCGTATCATGTGCCTGAATTCATGGAACTGTCCTATAGGCTAGTTCTGAAGCATGCCAGGTGTCGCAGTTGCTTGGCAGGATCCGGGAGATGTGTGCAGAGGTGGGAACTCCTTGCTTGATAGCTCTGAGCAACTGCTCTTTGAGGTAGCAAAGTTTGCCTGCGTAGCTGGGATGTTCCGCAGCTTGTATGCGTAGGCGTTTCTCCCTTATGGCATCCATGCCTCTGGAAGCTTCCGTGCATCATGGGCTCCAACCAAAACCTTGACCTCAGCCCTTACCTTCTTTGGTATCTCGGGCCCAGGAGAACCTAAACCTTCCTTCTCCAGCCTTACATTGGTAGTTTCCAACGGGAACCCAAAATCGAAAAGACTTGTAAGCCCCCACTCAATCAATCACTCACTCACTCATTTTGGGAACTCCCCAGCTACACCCGTCAGGCTGGCGATGAGCTCATGATGGAAGGTGAGTTCCTGTCTGAGCTGCAGGGGCCCTTCTCCTTGGGCTCTCAGGCCCCCCCACCCAAGCTTGCGTTTGCCTTGCCTGCCTTTGGCTTGGGGTTTGCGGGTGTTGCGCTGGGCTCTTTGGGTTGAGGAGTTAGGAGCTAGACTGCAAGGCTTTGGAGGGACCAGCGTCTGCCTTTCTCACTGCGGTGTTCCTGGACCTGGATGCGGCAAAGACGCTCTGCGGGTCATTTGAGAAAGACCTGTTGGTGAGTGAAGAGTGTGTGTGTTTGCTCCTGCTTCTGCATTATTACCAGCAGCGGTTGCAGACCACCAGTCAATTTCCCATGTAATTCAGCTACGGAGTCCTGGCCCACTTGCACTTCTTTGACCATTTCGGTGCAAAGCAAACCCTTACCAACTGAATCTTCTAGGTTGAGATTTTCAATGTCGAGGAACTTACGCCTGGGTCCTTACCCTCAGCCTTGGGGGCTGCATCCCCAAATTTTGTCCTCTTCCCTGCAAGCTGGATGAAGCTAAGCGGGTGCGAAAGAGACCTCAATTGCAACATGCTTAGTCGAATCCTAAACTCTAAGCAGTCAAAATCAATCTGATCATGTGTCAGATACTGAGAACTGCGGTGACAAAGATGAAGTCAGCTTTTAATTCAGGCAAGCGCCAGGGAACATGAAACAAAGCAATTTCAGATGCATAGGCTTTGCCCGGCAAAAAGTCGAAGAACAACACCTACAACCCTACATGGCGGATTCTCCGTCCCTTGCCAGGGAACCTCCTTGGGGGCCGTAATATGCTAGGGACCCAAAAAGGGCCATGATTTTGACAACTTACCATACCCTCATTCCTGAGCTCTTTGACAAAGGACTGGCCAGGTCCTCCGGAAGCATGCCTTGATTTCGTTGGCACTGTTACTGGGCTGCTGTTACGGGACTTAAATGATGTTGCCAAGTTGGAGAATCAAATGGAAACATAAATGAGATTTCGCTGAAACCTGAATTGGAAGCCAAAGTTCTCGAGGTACTAAATTTGCGTGCCTTAAGTGCGACCCAGGCTACTTGGAGATTCCCTCAGTGACCGTGTGGCCACGCTGCTGAGTTTGCTGGGCCTCTTTGCCGCGCTTGGAAAAGTTTTGGGGGCTTGGGGCTAAGCACCACAAAGCCCATACCAAGAGAGCCTAGGCTTTTACTTGAAGGGTTGTTTCTTTGGGTGAAGATTCAAGATTCCAAAATCTACAGGAAGCCAGTTTTTTGACCCTAAGGCCTAAACCTCTAACCGTACAGCCTACATAGTCCCTACATGTGTCCCTATAGCATGCTTCAAGAAGGAGAGAGCCGAGGTCAGAACCTGGGGAGTGCGGAAGCGACGGATGGAATGGATGGAGGAACTTCTTGGAGGGAGGGGAGAAGGGAAAGCTTCCATTTTTGCGAAGGTTGGAGCTGCAGGGCAGTTTCTATATGCCCATTTTCAATTGAAATTAAAACCCACAATCCTGAATGCAAGGAATCTTTGTACGAAGGAATCTGCTAGAGCTATCCCTCCAACCCTAACCCCCTGCACGCCTACAGTGAACTCGAATCGCTAGACCCTAAATTCCTAAACTCCTAAGCCCCTAGACCTCAACTTCCCAGACTCCGAAACCCCTGGACCCTGTATTCCTCCATAGCCACACCCCAACACACAGACCCCTTGCAGGATCCAACACAAGGGGGTTCCATTTTTTGGATGCTTTGTAGGGGGTCTGGGCTGTAAGCCTTCTATTCTTTCCGAAGGAAGTATCTCCCAAGCGGAGTTGGCAGCCTTGGTTCATGCGATTCAGGAGGAGAACAGTGAGAGCGCATTAGCCATCTCGGAGGACCCTGAGTCTGGGTTGTTGTTAAGGAACTTAGTTGAAGTTACTATATTGGGGAAACACCTATATATACCCACTATGGTAATTTAATTTAAATTTCCTAACCGCAGCCCAGGAATAAAGAGAGGGCTTTCTGTATAGAACCCCTTATGGGGCTCAAGGAGGATTACAGGGGACCAAGCCGGGATTATGTAGGGTTTAAGGGAACCCCAACCCATAAACTGAGGATCCAGTTCGAGTCATGGGATAGTCGCAGGGTCCTTAATTTGGGGTCGGGGTGTCGTCAGATCTTGGGAATCAAGAAATGGGTTGTCTGCATCATGTTCAGGGATTATATAGGAATGGTTATCTCTTTATCTCATAGTAGCGAGTTGTGAGGGAATGTTAAAAAATTGAATCTACGTTAGGCTTTAGGTTTACGGGTCTATGTAAGGTTTAGTGTGTATAATGAGTTATTCTCGAGAACAAGGATGAGGGCTGATATATGACGGCGGTATGTCAGAGAAATTTGTTGTCAGCAGGTGCTGGATGCGGGAGGAGATTCGTTCGTGAGAGTAAGGCGTGGCGAAATCAGAGTTGTAGCAATGATAGTGAAACATATCACCAGCGCGAGGAGAATCACAACTCTGGTAGCTCATGGTATCAATAGTAATAATGCTGGTTCTCGTAAAGTGGCAATAGTCAAAAGGATGATTCAATTGGAGCATATGCCATGCCAACAGGACATCGTGAAGGATTGTGATTTGGATCAGAAAGCCTTCATGAATGCGCTACTGGCGTTGCCGCCGCTTGCGCTGGAAACCCTTTCTATGGATGCAACGCCGAAGGTGGGCTTGCGCAACAGTAGTAACACTCAGCACTCTTATGCTGGCAACATTCAGAGGTGAAGTGAAACATAGTACGTCGTAGTCGAAGGGCCGGCCTCCAGTAGCAGAAATCATAGGAAAAAGTAGCAATGGGCTTTGTGTTGAAATAATCGGAGTGGGGACCTGGGGACCCCAATATAGACTCAAAATTGATATAATCCCTTTTTAAGGGACCTTCTCAAAACGGTACCCGTAATTGTGAAGATTCTCCTGACATCCTCAAAGGCCGACACCCAAAGTTCCTTCACCAGTGCTGGCACCTCTTTCGGGAGCCTGATGGCACCCACTTGGGAGCCTGGTCAGCCTCAGGTAAAACTTTGCAGTGTTTGTCTTGCCACGATGTTTTGACTCATGCGTCAATATCACTCAGGTCTGCAACAGCGGCCTGTACTGCCAGTCCTGCTCCATCACCTTCACCTGTGTGCGCCGACGCCATCACTGTCGAGCTTGCGGGCGGCTCCTCTGCAATGCATGCAGCCTGCAGCGCTTGCCTTTGTCAATCCTGGGCTACCTGCAGCCTGTGCGAGTCTGTGACGATTGCTGCATAGTGCTCTGCCCAGGGCAATCTTCCCCAAGGCATGCATAGGATCGCCTAGACTTAGGATGCGTAGAACGGTTAATGTGCAGGCCTGCGCCCTGGCAAAGCCAGCTGCTGCAGCCACAATGCCATAAACATCGATTATCGGACCTGCCGCCAGGAATCTCTGGCGCCACTGGCCCACGTTTCCAGCAAACACGAGCCCCGTGCTGTAGTCCTTGTAGTTTCAATCCGTTTTGCACTGTTTACTTTGAGATTTGATCTTCAGAAATAACGCAAAATTTGGATGACGTGTTTTTTCCACAGCCTGCTTGCCTGCTGCCTAGGGGTTCCGGGCAGTACCAGGATATACTACTAGATCCCTCGTGCCACCATGCGGACCTTAGGTTACGAATAAGGACAGCGAGATGTTCAAAACCACGGGAGCAATCATATAGATCCTATGTGGGGAATGCAAAGGGCTCGCAGGTGTTATGAGCTGCAAGCCCTCTTCAAGATCAAGCCTCAGCCTTTGACGTTTTTCTGTGGAGACTTCTCAAAATTTTCAATCCTTTTTGCCGGTGCCGGTTGTAAGGATCCTATTCTGTTGGGTCTATGAGAGCGATCTTGCGCGTGACAACTGCACATGTCCCAAGTAGAGAGACATGCTCCTTTCAGCGCATGCAACTCAACCCAACCAGGGCTATGCTATGTTGAAATCGCTGCTACGTCGCGACGCGCTATGGGCAACCGAAATGTTTGGAGGTAGTTACATTCAGAAGCAAGAGGTGAGGGCAGAAAAGTAGCAACACGGCAACATCAGATTAACATCCGTACTGGGATCCTTGTTGACAAGGGGTGAGCGTCCATCAGCTATTCATCAGAGGCTCACATCAGCTTCCGCCTAACCAGGACCAACCAGGACGTCAGCGATTTGCCCTTTGGCGGTGTAGCACTCAGCATCGAAGCAGGTGTTTTAGGATTGTAATGCAGACCTGTCTTCGGTCAGTAGGTGAGGATTAGTACTCTGCTACGATGGGGCGTGCCAGGATTTGTGCTCTGCATTGTTGTGCAATTAGAGGCCTGCAGCCAACCTCATGTGTTGACACGTGTGCAATGACTCTGTTCATTTCTGGGTCGCTTTCGTACATGTTTTGGGTGTCGTATGGTGCTTGGGTTCCTTGGCCACTAGGCATCAAGCTGGCACGAATGTATCATGGAATGACGTTCATCTAGCGAGTCCACAACACGCACAACCGCTCAACTGCAAAGAGGCCGCGCACATGTGTGGCGAGCGTCCTGACGTGTCTTATTTTGTGTTGTCCTTCCTGTTGGGTAGACATGACGTTCTGGCAGGTTGTTTTGTTTGAAAGCTTGCAGGCTTTCCACTTGCAATCGTGTAGGACTTTGCGGGCCCATGCTTGGAGGACATGTTGCCTTGGAAGCCTTGCTTCGATCTTACTCAATCTGCTCTATCTGCGGGCTGCCTAGAATTTGGAGTACTTCTTGGGGGTCCTTATGCTGAGGATTTTACTATATGGGTATCGGGGTCCCATTTATGGAAACCATGTAGCCCATGTGGGGACATGTTCGGAACTTGTAGGCTCAAGCAGCTTTGTATTTTGCCATGAGCTCCCTCAGTGCCATGATGGCAGGCACTGCCAGGTATAGGTGGCTTTGCCTGAACCATTTTTGGGGTAATCTGCTGTAAGTCTACTCTCACAAAGGTGGGTAGATGCCCTTCAAGGAGTTCCTTCATAAAGGTGCACATGTCAGACCCCATCCGGGATGGATAGGGCATGGAAGATTTCCTAGCCACCATATTCTCATGTCACGTGCATTGCATATTCAATGTAGACCGACTGCAGCATGGATCGCCCAAACAATCCTGATGCCCGCGAAGGGAAAATTTTCGATGTGTTTCTCTCCTCGTCAAGGGACATCCCCACCCGGCAAGGGCAGCCCACCTGGTCAGAAACAAACAGCATAAATCAGGCATGCCAAAGCAACAGCATAGTCAGAAACAGAATACTCAGACTTGTTTGTTGATGAAGGTTTGCGTTGTATCTTTGTATCCTAAGTTCTCTGTGCTACGTCGCCTTACCTCTTTGTGCTTGGGCTACGTGAGTGTTGCAATCTTCAGCACTAGACTCCAAGCGCCTGAGATTGATGAAGACCGTCTGCCAAAAGGAGGTTCTTGAACTGACCCTGACCACCTGCCTGAAGAGAACGGTTCAAGGAAATGCTTCCAATCAAAAGTCCTAAGACATTCATCCGAAATCCTAATCTCAGTTCAGAGGGCAAGGAACAAGTCAGCCACAGGAAGCTTTCTGCTGCTTAGAAGGGAATACGGGAATAGAACCCCCATATAACCCCCCCCTCATTCCCTCCCAACCCCCGGTAAGGAAATCTGCAGACTTGTCCCCGAGAAGTCCGGCCCGGGATGCCTCGTCGCCATCCTTGTCGCAGGGTCCGGTCTGGAAGTGAGTTTGCATAGGCTGTTTTTAAAGCTTGTAATTCCATTAAATCTGCGGAGATTCGTAGCTTATAGCGGTATAGCGGTTATTTCATAGGGAACTTCTAGGTTTTCGGAGTGATATGGGCTCAGCACTGGTTTTTGCGGGTATGTTGGTTGGACGCTCATGTTCATGGCGGGGTTCATGGAAATGGAAACGTACCATAAACAAGGGAAATATCTGACAACAGGTCAGCTGATGCTAGTCTTTTCCCCAAATACCCCAGGTCCTGCGCACCTTGTCTGTCCAAGCACAAGAACCCCATCTGTTCTCATTCTAGAAAGACGACTGGCCTAGGAAAGCACCGCGGCCGACGATCACTGGATCTTTCCTGCAGTGTCTGAGATGATAGCAAGGTCTTCGCTTGTAAGCTATTAAAGATGTCTTGAATTTTGATCTGAAAATCTCCCTTTGTGAGCTGTGTCGCGTTGTATCTCAAGTGATCAAGGTGCATGGGTGGCAGTATGAGGGGATGGCAGGGTTTCCTGTTGGTAGTCTTTATATACCTTAGGCATGCATTTGAAGGTTTCCATGCAATCTTGAGGTTGTTCGAAGAGTCGGATTGTTCCTAAGGTTTTTGGAGCTCGAGTTCGAAATCGGATCTGCATTTTGGCCGGAAGTTTTCAGCGCTTTGTCCATGATAGTTCCCTCTGTGCTTGCTTACCACACCGCGCCAGAGCTCGCCTCCAAGTCAGTTTTCCCGGAAGGCCTCTGGGCGCTGGCGGTAGGCACTTTTCTGCATTGCCCCTTCAGTGTGGCCTATCACCTGGCATGTGCAGTGCTGGACCAGCGCGACGGTTTTGATTCCTATTCTACGCCCTTCCGCACCATGGATCTCACTGCGATCCACTGTTCAGCCATCATATTTGCTTGGGCGCTGAGCCAGGGCGATTGGCTGTACACTTTTCTCATGTTCGTCGATTCTGGGCTGCAATTGACAGAAGCACGGATGTGCATCAATTCCGTTTCGAAATGAAACTCCCCACCTCGGCAATAATAAGCCGCATTATTGGGGGAGGGCATTGCAGATGGAGAGCATCTAGCAGAATGTAGAATCTGAATAAAGGCCAGCGTTGCCTACATAAATTCCAACAGATGCCACGCCCACCAGAACAAAGGCATTTCTACCCCGCAGATAGAGGACCACCTTTTTGTAAGAAATCCGACTCAGCGCGGCCCTAGATAGCGGAGCCCCTCACAAGGTGAACTTCTCCTGCATCGTTGTGCTTTTCAGCCGCCTCATCCGGGGAAGGCCTGGAGGATTGGACGAGAACATCCGAATCAGCGGCTGCGTGTTTCTTTTCTTAAGCTCAAGGAAGCTTTGTCAAGGTAGGAGGAAGAAGCCTGAGGGTGCTTGATACTCGTGCTTTTGATTTAGGAGTTTCAGGGCCTTGAAGAGGTCAAAACTCAAGTAACTTACAGTAACTAAGCCATCCCGAATTGGACTATGTTGTCTATAGTTTCATCCTGAGTTCAGGCAGATGTACTTTAGGTGACTTGGGTCAGCTGAGTATTGCGCAATTAGGACAATCCTAACGGTCCTAACACCCACTCTGCCGGCATGATTGACGTCATCATTCTGATGATTGTCATTGATGCAGAGCCTGCTTTTGTTTGATGGTGGCCGGAGGTCTTTGGGATTGGTCTGCTAACCTCAAGAAGAAGCGCATTGGGGAAGTAGAAAGGTTCTTGCCTCATCAGCTACCAGTTATTCCCAGAGTAGGTGCATCTCAAAAACTCAAGCCCAAAGCCTAGACCGAAGACTGCCTAGACAACTAGACCCCAATGACCCAAACAAATCAAACGTCAGGCATTAGCCAGATCACTAGCTAGGTTTCTATATACCCTGCCCCTCCTGATTCGCGGCGACTATTTCTACTATGCGGCTGTCATGTCATGTTGGGTCGGTGCCTGCTCCTCGTCTGTGCCTTGAGCAGCTTTTACCTTCCAGGAAGTTTTACAGCTCCTCCCCAAAATCGGACGGGCCACTGTGATTTTCAGACAATGTTCGTGCGGATGGATTTCCCGGGGTGCTTGATATACCGAAGCTTTAGTTTGAAACATGGCTGTATTGAGTTGAGACATCCCAAACACTTTCAACCAATAAACGGCCTATGATGTTCACTTGCACAGTTCGCCTAAGGCTTTTTGTTTCTGATGGGCAGCCGCGTAAGTTTGGGAGGAGGATGGAGCCACGGACTCTTCCATCTCATGTTGGCTCCCTTCCTCCACTTCATGATGCTTGCAGTGGCAAACTTCTAGATTTTGATCACTTTCATAGGGTTCTACAGGGGCAATAGGCTTAAAGCCACTAGATATATGCTGGTCATTAACCATACTTTTTCCCCACCAGGCTTTTTGTTTTTTTAGGGGTTCCCCTGTTCAACCCTATGAAGCCCGCGGGCAGAGTTGCATCTTGTGCTCTCCCTGTTTCTGAGCTGAACTGGGGACTGCGGCGCGGGAAAGTAGAGACTAGTTAGACATGAGTCCAGCGGAGACAAAGAATGAGGTGCAGCTTTTGCAGCGGTGTTTGCATGGACCAAGTATTTTGGTAAGATATATTGTTTTGAAGACAGCTTCTTAGCTCTGTGGACTGCTGGAAGCGGATGTGGCATAGGAACGGCACCAAGCTCCAAATCCTTGACCTATTGAGAACCCATAGTAGGCCTCTGAAACCCTGCATACCAAGACTGTCCCCAGTTCTTTGTGGATGGCATCGGGGCCTGAGACATGCAAGAAGCCTCAAGCCGTGAACCGAGCTTTCGCACTGAGGACGCGGCCTGGGAAAACCACATGGCGCGTCCAGCCACTTCAAGCACCTGCCTCGAAAGAGGATTCTGCAGGTATGTTAGCGTCTGTAACGAGGGCGTGAGCGTTACAGAGTTTCAAAGCAGGGCTTCGCTTTGTCTAGTGCCAGGGTGATTGTTTATTGCTTATTATGGTAGGACCGAAGATAGCATGCAGACAGGGCTGGCAAAGAGTCGATTCTTCAAGTCGTCTCAGATACCATGGTACATGGTCAAACAACCCCCTTCGAACACATATCGAACAGCTTCGTTGTCATCACCATTATAATGTTTAATAACCCCCATGACAGTGGTTTCCATTTTCTTTTCCATTACCCCAATATTCCCTCTATATTGTCGGTGCGGTAGCCTGCAGCTATGTTTTTGTTAGCAGCTTGACGTCGCAGCTTCTGGTCCAAGCCAGCTCGGCCCGACTGCAGCGAAACAAGCAAAGCTCCCAGAGACTTCGAGAACCTGGCCTACAGGATTGTAAATAGGGTTATATAGGGAAAATGGAAAATGGAGCTATTAGAGTGGGTTTTATAGGGTGTAGGAGTTTAGGGGCTATGGTGTAGGGGTTGAGGGTTGAGGGTTTAGGCTTGGGAGCTTTTGCAGGACGTCAACCCAGGCGCGAACGTGCAAGCCTGTTGCAAAAAGGCTTGGGAGCTTTTTTCTGTGAAGAGCCCCTATAGCGAAGTTGACCGCGCAACCCAACAAGGAATCCCCAAAGGACCCCTATAAAGACTGCTGCACTTCTGAAGGGGGGGTAATAATCTTATATATACACACTATATTATTTGGGGGGATTATAATGTTATAGTATATATAGGGCCTATATGGGTTTCCATGTTAGCTGTTAGCTGGGAGGAGTGCGCGTGGAAATGCCGAGCCGTAGAACCTTGCATTATCCCTATCAGGCCTTATTTGTACATATATATATATATATATTATTAGTATTATTATTATTATTGTTATTGTTATTATTATCATTATTATTAGTATTTCTATTATTTTATTATATATTGTGATATTATATTATATATATGTTGAATTGTTGAGGGCCCGCGTGCTGTCTTCAACACATGGGCAGGGATTGTAAAGAGTCCGTTTGGGACACCCTGAGCACCAGTTTCCCCACCCTAAGATGGCACCGAAATCTGGGCTTCTGTAAAGGAACTTGAATTCAGTCAAAGGTCCTGCAGGGGCTGGCTCAGTAAGGCTCAAAGCCCCCCCTACCCCGACCCGAAATCATGGCAAGGAGGGTAAGCATCTAGGTAGTCACTTCGCACGAGCAAAAAAAACATTGTCAGCGAGATGAAAGCGAGTATTTCCACCAATTACATTGATGGGATGAGGCAGGGCAGCCAACTGACGCTTTGTGTCGCATCTTGCGGCGACAACGATGGTTGGCCGATGCCATTAATATTGCTATGATTATTGTTATGATCATTTGTAGAATGCTGTTAGTTTTGCCTGACTGGAGGGCACCAGTCTTCTGGCAGCCTAACAAAACTGAGTGGACTGGCTCGGATCCGTGGCTAACCCCAAAACCGCCCAAGCCCCGAACTCGAGAAATCCCATGCCTCCCACAACCCCAGAACCTCAACAGAATCCCAAACGGGACGCCCATGATTTTCATACAAGTCTTGAATATCCCTAAGGAAAATGGCCTCCAAGCTCCTTTCCGTCCTGATCATCGCGGCTGGCTTTTCCCTCCTTGCCCCTGGGGCTGAGATGAGATTTTGGGGCCTTTCACACGTTCGGCTCTCTGGAAAAAAAGTGTGTGTTGGTCTGCAAAACGGGCGTCTGAGGTTTTCATATCCAGGTTCCTGAAAAAAGGTCTTGATAAGGTTTTCTTTAGTTGTTCTGTCTTCACAAGGTATGTAAGCTTTCTTCTGGGATTGGAGTCTAAGGTTTGGGTTTGGAGATGAAGGCTTTAGAAGGTTCAAGGCTCGTTTTGTTTTGTACAGCTGCAGTGCCTGCGCATCCCGAAGACTTGACACGTCCTGCAAAGATGTTTTTTCAGTGTAGGCGCAGTCACCAGATATTGTTTGAACCCTTCGTCCTTATTAAGCGTGTGCTTAATGACTATCATGTCATAAGATCTACTGAGGGCTTGGGTTCAGGGACTAGGGTTCCGGGTTAAGTGGACTTGATTACTCCAGAAGGGCGGGATACAAAAAACAGGTTTCCCAAAGTGGCGGCCTCTTTTTCGGGTGTCCTTGCAGTCAGCATTTTAGGGCTAGAATACCATGTCAGACAGAGTGGCTGCGATGTCCTGACAGGTGATATACAGCATGAAGCTTTTTTTGGGGCTATCAGGTGACCTAGTGATTGCAGATGATTTCGTGGAGAGTTGCAGTGCCAGGGAGCTTTACAGTGCCTCCAAAAGGATTCCAATTTCGGGCGGCGCTTCATGGTTGGAATCTGTGCAACTATTGCTTTTTGAAAGCAGGGAAGCATAGCAGTCTGCCTGAGGATTCAAGCCCTTACTTCTGCTAAAGCAACCGGAGAGCCTGAAATGAAGGAGCCAAATCGTCCCGATCACCGCAGTTTGAAAAGAGTTCCAGCGCTAGCCTAATCCCTTAGCCCTGACCCTTCTCCAATACCTAGTAGTACTACTATTAGTGCTAGTAGTAGTACTACCACTAGAACTACTGCTGCTGCCATTACTTCTATTCTTAGTATGATTCCTGCTATGTTGCGATTGTTACTATGGTTACCCTGGAAACATATCATCACTGTACCATTTCATCATTGTTGTTGTTAATTCCTCTTCTTCTTACAGTTGTCATCATTGCTGTGCTTTTTTCTACGACGTTTACTCTCCCCTAAATCCTAAACCCTAAGCCCTAAACACTGTTAAGCCGACTGGGCGAATGGACCCCCTGAGCAAACTGCTAGACACGAAAGAGTCGACAGGGTTGTTTTAAAAAAACACATTACACTCTCCCATCCAGCGCCCAGGCCCCAGCCTTCGTCTCCGGACTCTCGGGAAGCCCCACCGCGGCGCCCCGCACGAGGCAGGCGGCTGTGCCTGAGGCAATGGACTCTGTGGATCTGCAGTTCCTGGGCTGCCAAAAACTAAAAAAGAATTAGGGGGGTGTAGTATAATAAAATAAAATATAATATATTATACTAATATAGTATAATATAGACATATACATAGAGGAACTAGGGTATTACCCCAAAAGTTATTGAAGAATCAAATGGAAAAGAAACAACGAAATGAAAACTGGGGTTACGCAGTGGCTTCACGGAAAATATGGGTTACAAAAATAAGGGCTACCATTTTGAGTGCCTCCATTGTAAGGATGATAGTAGGTTTGGGTCTACATGGGGCTTTGCTTTTTGTGGCGCCTACCACTTGAATTAGGTTGCCACAACATGGCTTATTTGGGATTTAAGGTCTAGGGTATGTGGTAAGCTCATTCTTAGGCCTTACGGGCCTAGATAATCAGAATACTGGAGGACCAATTGGAAAAGAAGTTGGGAGACAGAATGGAGACTGGGCAATACATATATCTTGGGTTATCGGGTTTTGAGCTAGGTGGGGAAGAACCCAAGTTAACCAGGTCATGTATCTTATGGTCTTTTGCAACTACTATTGTAGATAAAACTAGTGTTTCGTTATATGACCAGCTAGGCTTCCGCTTCCCCCACATAGCGGCGTAGCCTTCGCAAACTCAACGAATTGCCGTGCTAATTTCGGGAACTCTCATAGGAATAGGAAACATTAAGAAAAACAAAACAAATAGTTACATATATAGTTACGCATATGACCCCATATCATATAACTCTATAAGCCGGCCCTAAGTTTGGGAAACCCCTTGTGGAAGCCCGACCTTGGTAGCCGAGGTCCTCTGTGTCCACCGCGCTCGAGGTGTCAACACCAGGATGGTGGGCCAACATCGTGCTGCTGGTGGGGAGGGGCTGGGGGTTCAGGGTCAGGGTTCTGGTTATGAAGCTTCCGCCCTTGACGCAGGGTTAATGGTTGCACTGCGGATTTTGTCAATCCTGGAGTTCTTGCTTTCAGGTCAAAAGTCGTGACAGGGATGGGATTTTCTTGCTGGAATCAGGGTTTATGGAGGAGGTTTTGGTTTGTTTCTGGGCAATCATCTCAGCGTGCTTTATTCTAAGCCTCCTACAGGTTTTGCCGCAGCTTCCCATGGATGAGCAGTAGGAGGAGAGCTAGTCTCGAGCATACCATGCGGTGCATGTGTTGTGACGCTAACATCGAACTGCGGAAAAAGCATATTGTACTTCCTGGAATCTAATGTAGCCCAAAAACTTCCATTAATGGCTTTGTTGCAGACCAGCCCGCTTCCGCCCAAAAGCACGGCGAACAACAGTTCACATATGCAGCTCAAAGAAGGTCCGCCATAGGCTGCAAAATCGCAAGCCAAAACCATCTTACTGGGGGTTAGTAGGGAATAAGGAATATAGTCTATAGGGATTCGAAAGAGATATTAGTCCCTTATTCCCTACTAGCCACGAGTAAACCATCAGGTGATCCCCTGCGCCATTTTCATCATCATCTACCTGCAGTCGGAGAGGCATCACAGCGGGAGTCATCCAAGCGCCATACGTACTTACTGCTTCTCAGTAGGGAATAAGGGAATACCAATTCAACATAATCCCATATTTTTTGTATATATTGTAGTGTTCCCATGTAATATATAGAGATATATATTCCCTTATTCCTTACTGAGAACCAGTATGCGTAAGGAATCATCCATGTTTGTAGAAAGCACGCTCTACCTCTTCTACTCCCTATGATGCATACTCGCCTCCTGAATATGTCCCTTTCAGACACAAGTCTTAAACTAAACTCTGAAGTGCTAAGCCCCCAGAAGTGCTAAGCCTGAATAGCGCATGCATCCCCACAGCCAAAGAAATCCCAAGCCAAACCTTGCAGGGGCTTGCAGTTCTGAAGTCCAATTCTGCAAAGGTTACCACCAAAACCCCCAAACCCAAGACAACCTTCCACCCCTAACCTAACCCCTCAACCTTCCAGATCCTTGGGTGAGGACCAAGTTTGAAGCCGCCACCAAGTGAAGCAGCCCTGGAGAAGGCCTTGAGGCCTAGGGGCCTGCGACTTCTGTCGGGGTCTGAATGCCCAAGCCCTACACACTGATGATTTGAGGTACCCTTCTGGGGTTGCCAAGAATTTACTATACCCGCGGGTGCAGGCAAGTGCAACATCGCTGAAAGGAGCACCTGAACTTCCAAAACATTTTCCATCGGGATCTGAGTGCCATACGCCTAGGGTTTAGAGCCATGATCAAGGAGATCGCAGGCGACAGAACGAGGAAATAGGAAAACTGCAATCGGATAAGTTTTCTTGTGCGCTTGGCAACCAACATGGCAATTATTTGGTGGGCATCCGGCAAAGTATTCAGACCCCTACGTGAAGGATGTTTCTTTTTGATCGCTGCACCAGCTCCGATCAAGACAAAACACGGCGTTTTGGAGGGTTGAGGTCACGTGATTCTGTAAGGAGCACTGCATGATGCGTGATTTTAGGGCTCTTTGTAGAATGTTGCTATGCTGCATGCTACTGGCAGATCTTCGAGACCCTTTTTGATTACCAAGCAAGACGCATATCGGAGCTGCGCCATTCCTACGAACTTGAGCTCGAGCCCGTGATGGACGTGGGAAGGCAAAAAATGCATTTGCAAGGAAGGTGGCATGTAGACTTGAGGCTCAGGCTGTGGGACCCCAAGTGTGTGGCAAGTCCTCCATGGAATCCCAGGAGGACATTCTTGACAGGGTTCTAGGACTAAGCTTAACTTGCCTCGCGCAGTTGTTAACTCATGAGAACCCACGAGGCACCTGCCCTCCGACACAGGGACCATAGATTATCCCGTTACAGCCATTGTAGGGATTAGTTCGCGTGGGAAACCTGTCGAATCATCTTAGATCCAACTTCTTGAGGTTCCCAAAACATGGAGCTTCTGACGACGGACCCTGCCCACATGCCTCAACATAGGTGATTTTTTGTGTGCGGCTATCTGTCTGTGGAACTGCTGCCCAGGCTCTCCTGAACTGCGCTGAGCTAAACACCTATTTGCATGCTGTGGGCTATCCCCTGCTGGCATGGGGCCAAGCATCACCCAGTGCTGGCAGTTAAGGTGGGACTCAGAGCAGGGTACGCTAGATGCGGTGCTGCCTCAAGATTCGGATCTTTTAGGCAAATTTTAGGCATTGCATATTTCAATGTTGCACCACCTTGGCTGCCCATTGGATTGCTTCTTGATCTTGACACACTTGGAAAATTTTGTGCTTGACCTGGACATCTGGCATCAACCTTGGGCACAGCAAGTTCCTTATACACCCCAGAACATGTTTGTGTATTGGGGTTCGAGATTTGTATAAAGCAGGCCCCGACGAAAGGATTCATTCATAATCTTGGAAAACCTGCATAAGATGTTCGTGGTTTCCTGTTGCTATGGATTCTTTATGGGATTCCCATAATTCTGGAAGTGGGGTTCATAGACGGACATTGAGAAACGTTTCAGCCTCCGATTGTCTCGATACAGGATGCCGAATCGCGCAATTCTTAGGGCCAGCATCACATTAAAACGCCACCCATGGTTTTGGCAGATTGAAATGCCACCTCGAAGCCTTAAACCAACAGTCTGCTGGAGGTCCTGGGTAGCCTGGAGGGGGCCCTGACACCTCTGCACCAGCAGCAGGCTTGTTTTTCCAGCTTAGGCAGGCAAGCAGCTAGGGGCACCCCAACCTTGGGGTAAGTCTACATGCTGAGACCTTACGTATCTGACCGTACCTTGCTTAGAGGCTCATTTTGCCGTGCCGGGTACTTGCACCTGGTTACTGTTTAGGTCACATGCGCACATTCATCGCTGGAGTTTGAATTGCCGAAGCTTTTCCATAATTCTCTGCATTCATACAGAGAGTGTGCAGGCAACTGCTTGGGCCATAGCCGTGCTGCAAGCATGCACAATCCTAGCCCCCCAACACTGAAACCCCATCCCCTAGCAATACATATTCCTCTCTTGTCAATTATGATGTAATACTAAGATGTGCATTTTTACGGGGGTTCATTATTCAAGGAAAAAGATCGATCGCATAGGGCCTGTTGCGCAGCTAGTTTTGGAGATTCAGTGAGCAAAGGATGCATCGATGTCTCTTCTGTTATAGGAGGCTTTGGCAACCCAACCGCAAAGTTAGCCGCTAAATATGACGTCACTTCAATAGCTCCCAATTTCGGGAGTGGATGTCACCAAAGCCAGTTCATCATCAGTTCTTGAGGCTGATACCTTAAACTTGCATTTCGATTCTGTAAGCGGGTAGGCGCATGTTGAGGCTTGTGGTCTTTGAGCTCGGTCACGACGGTGGTTTCAGGCTTTCAGGTCTAAACTTGGACGGTAGAAGATCTCTGACCTGCCGCCGAAACATGAGCGAGTCAAGGACTGGATTTACGTAGCTCAAGCATGATCAAACCTGACCTGCTTCCTTTCCCCCAATCATGTCAGCCTGAACCCAACTCTAGACTCCCCACGCCCGAAGCTCTAAACTCCCCAACTATGTTGTGATTTGCCAACAATGCCATGGATCCTCACTGCAATATACAAGAACCTCCCAAACCCAAAGGGCCAATTTTGGCCCCCTCCCCACTCTCCGCAAAAAATATTTGAAGCATGCCCGCCGGCGCCGTTTGGGTTTCGCAGCCATTTTGGGGCCTCCCGACATGGGGGGAAGCCGCTGCTTGTCAGACTGCCTTTGTTTGGGGTAAAGTAAGGGGTTCTTCGGAGGGGCCACGCATGCAATAATCCAGGGCTGAAATGCGGGGATTGCTATTAAGAAATGTGACATTCATTCATGCAAGTCTTGTGGTGCAGTTCCTTTCGTGTTGTTTTAAACTTCAGGAAGTACTGCAACCTATTGCCCATACTCGGAGTGTCCCTTCCCCATCCTCCTCAATTCCAGCTCAGCAGTGGTTCGGAGTGTCCATGCAGAGCCCCTCCTTCAGGACATCGCCGCATTGAGCACGATTTTTTGAGGGGTTGGAATCAGAAGCCAAAGGGTTCAAACCTGCTCAGGCTTGTTACCCGCGGCATTGGTATCGATTTTCCTGCTCCACACTGCTGAACGAACGCCCCTGGTGTCAGCATAGATTAGCAGCATCAGTGTGATTGCAAGCTATTACAAGATTGACCGTATGTAACATGCTGATCTGTCAGAAAAGCTTTTGTGACGCTTGAGCTTCAAGCACTGTATTCCCAAGCTTGCCGAAGCATGCATAAAGGAAATCAACACTGCTTGGCACCGCTTTGAAGAGCAATTGAAAAATGAGCATCGGGGCAGGTGCACAATCTCGGACCCCTTTAGATTGTACCCTGACACCAACATGAAAGGCCGCTTGGGAAGCCTTGAAATTTGGCAGAACTCAGAACCCCAATCCCCAGACCCTAATTCTTTGAAGAAAGGTTTCTGGGTGTACGGCAGCAGCCGTTTCGATTCCTCGCTCGGCCGCACAGTCGGTGCTCCGTTGCGGCCATGTCGTCTCTTGGAAGCACTCTGAAGCTGGGGCGGTAGCATGATAAAAGATAACCTATTTGTAGCGGCTATCATGGAAAAATGGAAGCTAGGGTCAGTACTTGAAATCAACGGAAAGATGCTAGGTAACACCGCACTACGCTACAGCCGAGGTCTGTCAGCTTTTCCCACGTGTCTGGGCCGGCAGTCGTATCTTTCCGCTGCTTGAGGATGCGGATTCTTCATGCCCAGACAAACTCAGGTTCACATCTACTGTGACGCGCTGAAGGAGCTGGCTGAGCACCCCAGATATTTCTCAGATTTCGTTCGACACGGTGTTTTCCCTTTTCGGCGTTTGTGTGTGCAATGCTTCAGCAGCAGTTTCCCCAGTGCAAGGTACAAGAAGCTGGAGGATAAGCTCAACGAATTCGCGAAGAAGCCGCCGCAGGATGTAGCTGTGGGCCGGGAAGCCTGGCAAAAACTAGCCTCCGGCCATGGCAACCCTGTGCCCTGGCGACACATGGGGGCTTCCCAAACTGGGGGCACCTCTTCAGGGGCCCTACAACAACGATAAGGTATTCTGTTGGGCTCTATATTGGGGTCCCCCCTTGTGTAGGAAGACTATCAGAGGAGTCGTGTTCTCAATGGGTACACTACAGTCCCCAACGTAGAGTAAGACAGAGTAAGATTGTATCCTCGTTTTGGGGCGCAGTGCTCTATTGGGAGAGTATAGCCTCGCTTCGCAAAACCACCACAAAGCAATTCTCAGCTTACTTCGAGTGTCCTGGAGACTTCAAAAGTCAAAGGATTTTGGGGGTTGTTTTGCAAGGCTTCCGTCGCTCTCCCAGTAGGCCTTCAAGCTTAGGATTGCTGGGCCTAGTTCACTGCCATCGTGTCATCATGTCATTAATGTATGGAGACCAGTTTCCCTATGTCTTGCTAGCTCTCCGACTCGGCTTTCGCCTTTTTGCTAAGCAGCCCTCACCTAAAAGGTCCCATTGCAGAAGAATCGGTAGCTGCTAGTACTTGATTAGTTGACAGGTTACGGGGGAGCGAGATCCCGCCAAGCAACTTGGCTTCTTTTGAGCGGGAGTGTAAACTACACTGATGGGATCATCAGGTTTGCATCCATGAGCAATCAAGATCCATAATTCGGGAAGACATTAGCCGTTGTCTGGTCTGCATCAGCCCGTGAATTTGCATGGAGACCACTGATTGAAATTGAGTCTACTTTTTTGCACACCTCTACCCTGTGGTCCGCCTATTTGCATAAGCAGCAAGAGTACGCCTTCCTAAGAATTTCCAGACTTCCATCTGAAAATTCATCGCCTACTTTCTTCCACCAGAAAGTTGAGGTGGACAGGCCACAAGCAAGACGTGGTGGAGCAGATGCTGGTGGGACTCGGCTGGCGTGTTACTGGCTACGGCCAGACCGCAGACACCCGTGCCCAGACGACCTTTGAGCAGATGTTTGCAGTATTCACCAAAATAAGGGCATTTTGCTCATTCTGTGCTGCTAGTGAATCAAGGACATAGCTAAGTTGAGCAAATCGCGAAAACTCATACAGTTTGCTTGAGATTGCAGAAGAGAGAAGCAGGCACAATGGCAGTCACCAGCAGCGACGACGAGGGTGTGAAGTTTGTCATCACAGCTCACAAGGATAGCAACACACTTGCCAGATATGCGATGCTTCAATTTGAACAATTTGTAACGTGACCACAAATTTTATTTCATACAGGGAGACTCGGCACATTTTTGGGTAACCGCCTCTTGTGTAGCCTAACAACTACCGTTTGGGTTCTGAAAGCATATTATCCAGACTTGGAAGTCTACGCGTCAGGTAGTTGGTATGTGCCCTATAAGTTTGCAGCATGAATATCTGCAACCCTACTTGTGGCTACTGAGACCCCAACTTCCGTTGTAGTATACCCATTCCTTACCATGACGGGTCTCAACCATCCACAAAGACTTCGCGACGAAAACAGTGAATAATAAGGCCACCGCTGATTCCTGATTGTTTTAAATTAGAAACAATCAAACAGCGAATACTAGGGCCACCGCTGATTCCTGATTGTTTTAAATTTTCAAACAATCAAACAGTGAATAATAGGGTCACCACTGATTCCTGATTCATGCACCATTTGTCCGTGACTGGAGGGCATCCTAAAGCGTCCCCAGCATAAACTGCCCAGAGGTAGAGCCCGACATATGGGGGATTCCCAAGATGAGACCTTACGTTTTCCAACGGCACTCATCTATTATTCTTATCATTATTACTATTATTACTATCATTTGTATTACTATTATTACTATTATTATTACTGTTCATATGTGTTACTTTCTGTATTATTACTATTATTATTATTACTATTATATGCTAGCAGCGCAGATGCCAGGACAAGAGCATGTCCGACTTCGCTTCAGCGGATGGCCATCCTGCAGCAAAGAGGCAGAAGTCGGAGAAGGAGACTCTGCTCCTAAAGCATAATAATAGTAATAATAGTACTAATAGTAATAATAGTAATAGTAGTAATAATAGTAATAACAATAATAGTAATAATAGTAATACTAGTAATGACAATAATAGTAATAAGGGAATCGAGAAATGGATCTTTATATTACGGCTCAGCTCCATGGTATTTTCTGTAAGACAGTAAGTACAATGAAGCTGGATTTATGTTTAGGGCTCAAGGCTTCAAGGAATGGAGTTCAGGAGGCGTTCAAGAACTTAGCTTCATCCTGTGGAGTCACTGGATTTCTTTAAAACGCTTAAGGACCCAATGTTGACCCATGGTGCTTTGTGCAAGATGTAAGCAGGCTTGTTGCGCAGCATTGTGGGGATGTAAACGGGTGGACATGAGTCCTGTGTTTTTACAAGGTAACCCTGGAGTTCTGATATGAAAAGAAGTTTGGTCCGAATCTTTGGGGGTTCCAATCCACAGAATAGCCAACAAATAATAATGGCCAAGTGGGGGGGGCCCAGGTGAGCCGGTCATTTCTCGGCTGCCTACTTTCAGCAGAACTCGCACGAGGGGTGTAGAGGCCCCCCAACTGGCCTGCGGCACCTGGGGAGGTCTTCTAGGCCCATGCAAGGGGGGCAGGTTAAATGCCCGGATTCCTAGTCGTTTCTCTGGGAGGTGAGTAGACCTGGCCACCACCATCGTAGTCATGGACGTTCAAAATGGCCCTGGATGGCTGATGCGACCGAAGAAAGGGTTTCCTTCAACCCTAAACTTCGTAAACCCTAAAACTGCCCAGAGGAGACTTTGGACCACTTGGACGCCGGTCCCTGGGCCCACTTGGGAAGAAGTTGTGACAATTTTTATAATTCCCCTTCGTTTTTTACTACTATGATCATTACTATTCCCATTACTATGTGTTTCTTCTTGTGGACGATTTTAAAACGCAACAAGCACGCAAGGATTTCCTTCGCGAGGGGGTGTATAGTCCCCTCAACTTAAACCAGCTATGCAGAGCACAGTTTTCCTGGAAGACGGAAGCCCACCAGTAAGTGAAACTATGCTGTTCTTGAGCATGCAATGCCAAGGATGACCTTATGAAGCCCTGCAGCATCTACCTACAACCCTGCACAGCCCTTTGTTAAACCCGTAGTCAGGAGCTTGTAGGCTCTGAATGTACATCACATACCAACTACAAGAGCAGTATAGCTAAATCATTCAGAAACACCTTACACTGCCTAACGCTGGCAGAAGTCTGCTAAAGCTGGAGCTTGGAGGCCATGGGCTGGCACCATGTCCATTTGTAGCAGGCCTCCCTCCTTCCTGTGGGTGTGGTAAGTGGTGATGGATGTTGAAGTCCTGCTCCTAGCACTTCCTGACTCGGATTCGAACCTTGCTATGCTATCTGTGTCAAGCCCTGAGTAAGCCTCCCGAAGCCCTAAACCTCAAGCCTGAAGTCCTGAAGCCCAAATTCCAAGCCTTGAAGGTCACTTGGAGCGATTCTCCCAGCATCAGGCTGGGAGGCAGGGCGTGGCTGTTCTCGGCTTCCAGGTGCGGGCCTTGGAGAATTCGGGGAGGATAAAGGATTGAGGAGTTAGGGGTTGGGGTTAACGGAGATAGGACATGGGTAGTTCAGGCGTGTTGGTTGGGGGACTTAGGTTGCGGTTAAGTTGAGCAGTTTGGGTGGAAGCCCAGATCCAAGAGGATGTGAGCAGTTTAGGTTTTGAGGTTGGGGGCCTGGGGATTCAGAATCAAGCTTCTGGATTGGGGATGCTGGAAACAGGGATTGGGGATGCTGACTTGAAGCAGCCTCCCCATGCTCATGCTGAGGTGGTGTCAGAAGGAAGTAGTTCTGAATCCTTCCCAGAGTTTCCCACAATAAGGGTTGCATGAAAGGGCCTCATTCTGAAACCACGTCAGGCATTGCCGCAAGAAAGCCGCGCCAGTTTTGGGTTGCTTCGAAAATGAAAGAATCTGTGCTCAGGTTGAGACAGACATCCCAAAACCCTAGCCCAGGTGAAGCCAGGTCAGCTTGATGGCATTGTGTCCAAGTATGCGGAGAAGCATCCGAAACTCCTCCCTGAGGGAATGCCCAAGGACACTTCGCTACGAGTGGAGACCTGTAAAGCTGCCACTATGGGGACCCTGGTGTAGTTCGCTAGTTGTGCAAACTTGAAACCCCGGGAGGGTTCCGAAGGCTCGTTTTAGCCAAGGTAGTTGAACGATGGACTTGGGTTTAGTATATAGCGGAGTGTTATAGGGGTTATAGGGGGATGCTACAAGTTAAGACTCTAGCCCATTTTGGGATGATAAGAGCCCAAAAACACCTTCACGGGGAGTAAGTATCGTAAAGTGCTCTCGACGGGCTTGGCTCCAAGGATATCAATGCGAGTTTCCCAAAATTAGGGGTACAATATAATGAGGATGTGGGGTCTACAAGAGGGTCCCCTTATCCTGGGAAACTACGAAATGGGGACTACGAAGACATTAGGTGGGATTTTGTGAGGGATTCTATGGGGTTAATGGTTGAGACTTCCTCGCATTTGATTGACTATTCCTTCTCAAGCTGCGGTTGGGTTCGTGTGGAACCCTGATGTGATCCAAGCAGAAGCACCAAAGACTCCTTGTCTTTCCGGCTTTTCTTTTTTTTGCTTCTGGCTCATCAGGAATATCCTGGCGTCCGAATTCTGGAGGTTTTCGCGTACTACAAAGGCGAGCAGCTCGTCATCGCAATAGTTGAGCAGGACATGTCTCTCGTTTTCGTTAAGAAAATAGTGGCTAATCCGGCAAAACGAGACCCCGACTATGCACCCTTAATCACGTTACTAGTGATGCGCCGAGGAGACCCCGTACTTAGATCTTTGAAGTGAGGACGCTGGCCGTGAAGACCTCCCAGGTTTCGCAAAGAACCGCTCGTTTGCGGGATTTGTGGTCCAAAATTCTGTGTTGTACATTGTGCTGCTTGAAGGCTGCAAAAGCTTAGTCTCCGCCTGCCTGTCGTAAGGAAGGGCATGAGTGACCCAGACTGCGGCACCATGCTGCGCTTTGTTGAAAGCTCGGATCAGAGTTCTGCCCACTGGGTGTTACCTGGTAGCTTGGCAGTTAAGGGGTTGAGCATGGAATCTTCAACGGACGTGCCCGCTGTGGTTCATGTGGTTGAGGCGTTGCTGTTAAAGAACTAGTAACCATAACAAAAGAATATTGAAAACAAGGTTTCCTAATTGTGCTAACCTAGTTCAGCAAGAAGCTTCCTCAACAGTATTCATCTTCACATCAGGATTGCTTGTCATGTTGTGCGATTTGTCGAGTTGGTCTGTGCTTGTCACCAAGTTGTTGCATACAACTGCACAAGCTGCCAAGGAAAACACAGCCATGCATGCAACCCAAAACTATGTGAATGGAACCGCAGGCTGGTAGCTGAAGAGAGCACTGCGATTTGTATTCACCCCGAGCCGGCTTGGTAGCAGGACCGATGTAGAAATGCTGATGTGGATTCGACGGTCCCCTGTTGCAACCCTAGCCGCTGTACAGCAACAACCTCCTAGACGCTGTGCAGCAACAACCTCTTTGCCTAGTCTTGCCCAAAATTTGCAAGCACAGATTGAAGACCATGCCTTTCTCACACGTGCAGTCTACCTAGGCATTGACAGAGTTCCAGCCACTTTTGACCCTACTGGCTTGGCCGCCTACTGCGACCACTGGGCTACTCTGGTTTTAGGGTCAAGGCGTAGGATGAGGGTCCAGGTCAAGGTTTTCGGTTCATGGCATACTACAAACAAGTTAACTTACCTGGACTTCTGGATAGCGCAATGTGAGCATTAAAGAGGGCTCCAGGATTGATGAGGGTGATGATGTTCAGCTGGGATTAACTCTCATAGTACATAGGCTGTCATACTGGATGATTAGCAACCGTGTTTTCTTTGAGTTTAGTGCTTACGTTCAAGGCCTGCTCGCTCTGTCTTACAGGTGAAGCCTGCTTATGTTCATGAATCTCCTCCCTCTAATAACTCCCCCACCCCGTATTTTCTAATTCCCCACTGTGGTATACTATAACATTAGGGGGTGGGGGAATGTAATAATAGGGGAGGGAATTATTCCCAATGGCGCTGTTCAAACGCAAGGTTTATCCAACAAGTTGGCTCGGCCCCATTACTTAAAAAGAAAAAAAAGGTGGCCGCATACAAGGTGAACATCACGTGGACCTCCACCCACAATTCCGATCGGGTTCCATAAACACAAGAAGCATCGCAAGATTTTGGTGCAAGAAACTTTTAACCTCAAAAGGGTCGCGTCTCTGGGTTTGGAGATTGCAACGCGTTCAACAGGAACCATTCATCAGTCTCTTCATTCATGATTCTGCTTGCGAGAACCCTTTTGACATGTCCTGTTTGAAGCCTCTCCCCCTACAATAAACTCCTACTGCTGGTAGAAGAAGGGATGAGCCATTAAGGAAGCGGTTCCACAAGTATTTGACAAGGGGTCCGGTAGTGATTTTCATGCTCAGGTGGGGCATGGTTGACTTTCAAGCTCCTGGGGGTCCACATGAATGAAACAGTTCTGGACCCTAGTCCTAAAACCAGTGATGCACAGTCCCTGCACGCGAACTCTTGGAAAACTTCTATAAAATCTCACTCCTTTGACAATCCACAAGGTTAGCAATGTCGTGACTGGGCCAGTTTTGGAAGCGTTTTTCCGTTTGTCAGTTTGTCAGGAATATTCCAAACCCACGCAGAAGATTTTTCATCATATTCTGTAGGGCCCCATATTTTTTTCAACCCCTTGCATCTTTTAACCACCTCCTTTTTTTGGCCCCCTCACTTATCTTTTTGACCCGGGCGAACCACTGACGGTGCTTGACCGCCTCATCCGAAAAGCCGAAGCTGGTATAAACTCCCCCATCTGCGTATGTAGAAGGAGAGTGACTTTCCTCAAGAAGGCGCCTGCCTAAATTGGGGGGAGTGCGTCAGCCCCTACTTGGAGGTTCGCCTAACCACGCCAGGGTTCGTCCAAGTTTGTTTTGCCTTTTCGGGGTTTGCTCAGGTTCGTCGTCCGCTCTTCTACCGACCCCCGCCAACTTGTCAGGATGGGCGGTTAAGGGGTGGAAAAAGTAGATTCCGTGGTTAAGGATAGGACGGGAAAAATAGGTTCCGGATAAAAAGCCTGTCGCCCTAGTCTGTGTCATACTCTACTAAGGAATGATGTTTTTTCGGATGCCACAGGAATGTCTCTGACTCAGGTGAGCCGACGGGGCTTCCTGGACACCTTGGAGGACACCTTGGGCTTCAGTCCGAAGGCAGGAGATTTGTATCATATAGGGGCTAGATGGGGTGATATTCAGATCATATAGGGAGTACTATGGGGATTTTATAAGGAGTGTTATAGGGACCGTGTAGGGCTCATATGGGGTTATATAGGGGTTATATAGGGATAATGGAAAAGAACGGACTTCTCAAGTTTTGAGCGCATTGAGGTTTACTGCTCCCCCACAATAAGCCTCAGCTTCTAGGAACCCTTCAGGTAGACTTCAATGCTGGGGTGGTCGCAGCCGGCGAAGCTCAGATCGAATCCACAGTTACCGGGAACGAGCCGGGGACTTTCATCGCCACTTGGTCTACTTCTGATCCTTCAGGGTTATATAACTTGGGTAGCTTATGGATGGGTAGCTTAGTTATTTCCACGTGCTATGGATTGAAGTCAAAGGACCAGCTGGCCATGCCTCAAACCAGTAGCTTCCCACGTGGCCACGAATGCATTGTTCGGGCTTTGACGTTGAAATGATCCCCCATTTGCAGCAGACGCCAGAAACTCTTTGAAATGTAGACCAAAAGTTGCGCGCTGGAGTATCTTGCGTTTGTGCATAGCCTCACATTTCCCAAAGGTCCCAGTAAATCCCCCGGCCTCAAGTGTGAGCGACCTCTCAACTCTTTGGCCTTAAAATACACCTCGCCATGACACAGGCCAATGAACAAGTGGCGCTGAAGGACCAGAGCCAGGTAGCTTGCGGAATTCCAAGGAAAAGGTTTCGGGGTTTGGGCTTTATGCAGGCTGAGTTTAGGCCTGGTGGGTTCTCGAGGTTTGGCGCTTCGGTTTGGGGGTTTGGAGAGTACGGGTTTGGGGGCCCAAGGGGTTTAGGGGCTCAGCAGCGTACAAGTCACGCGCTGGCCTGGCCTGATGATGGGAGTTGCCACATGTCCAGGTATACCTGCCGATCAACAACGCCCTCTCTGAGGCCAATTTCTGATGCAATCCATGTAGTGGCGGGCGGAGGGAGATTTGGGTTGGCAGCATTGAAGTTTGACAGGGATTCGACGTCTCCCACAGATGTTGAGAATTGGGCACCTGGAGTGTATCTTGAGACAGCTTGGGACAAGACTGACATGGCTGAATGCCGCCTGTGAGACAAGCCAAACTCACGGGGTGGTTCAGGAATTCTCGGGCAGGGGATGAGGCCCTTCGAACAAACACCAAGGCGCAGGAATCCATAGGATGTAATGCCTGTAATGCCAGTCCGTCCGATTTTTCTGTCTCATGCGAGGGGATTGTAGTTAGTTTTCTGACGGATGCTTGACGCAAAGAAGGCCCGGACTCCCCCCTTTGGACCATGAATTGAACAATCTGAAATAGGTGTCTCCTCTCCTATACCCAAAAAGGAGGATGTTCTCCACAAGAATCCTTGGAAGATGACCCATGGTTGTCAATCTGAGCTGAATCTGCAGCCTATGATCCTTAATAAAGCACCGTGCATTCCCTTTTTGCCGCCCTCAGCCCAAAAGCTTGCAAACGGGGGGGTAGTTTCCATAAATGGAGGGGCCACAATAGAGACCCAAAAACCACATTGGCTTTGGGGCCCCAAATCTGGTACCCTTCATTCTAGGAACCTCCACAATATTCAGACATGGATCAGGTGGGCCATGTCCATCTTTACCTCCAAGAAATCGGCCAGGGTGTTCAGCACATCGCATCACGGGTGAAGGACTGGGTGTCCTTGCCCGGGGGCAGGAGGCTTCAGGGTTCGAAGGAGGTTGCAAATATTGTGTCTGGATCACTGGGATTTCCAGGGGTTAGTGCGAGGATCTTTGCACATAACAAGTTTTCGCTGTGAGCTTTTTTAGCTACTTGCAAGACATCCCACTTGAAGGCTAGCCTCCAGAAAAGATGCTTCTGCCTTGATTGGAGATGCGAACTGCAGCCTAAGCCCCGGCATTTTCAAAGGTCAACTCGAACAATTCTTGTGTGCAATTCCGCTAGAATCACTGTTCATTAGTCAAGAGTTTCAGGTTTGTACCCATACGGCTTGGGGTTTCTGTGACGAGGATTCTAAAGGACCTTCAGGAATATTTTTTTTGGTTGCAGAGAACTGGATCCTAGAGAATCATCAGGGATGGACCGGAATTCGTCAGAGGCCTACTCAGATCCTTGGGATGATCTACAAAGTAGAGCCTCCAGTTTAGCACCATCTGCTTTTACGTGATAATTTTCTAGGAGCTAGGAACCCTTACAGGGTATTTTTCAGATGCCCCTAAGGGGTATGGTACTTTATAGTAGTTTCCATTTTCTTTTCCATTATCCCTATAAAAGCCCAATACTACCCTAATATTGTCCCATATTATCCC
>CAJNIZ010016224.1:184757-195536 GCA_905231905.1 Symbiodinium pilosum
AAAATGGAAACTACTAGTATATTGGTGTGGTTGGTGGAAGTTTTCCGAGGTTTTTGGAGTACTGCTTGTGGCACGCCCGCGCAAAAAGCAAGGCCCTGAATTTGGCGGTTCACTACAAAGATCCATAGTTTTGAGAGAAGCCCTGATGCCTAAACTTTGAACCCTTCCTTAACAAGGGGTCCCCAACAGTGAGAAGCTCCGATGGGGGCTGATGGCCCAAGGTCTATCCCGCGGTCTTACTACGGAAGCCTGACAACTAAGTGCCTGCAGACGCAGATGCGGGGACTTCAGGAGTTGAAGTGTTTTTTGGGTGTAGGTTCAGGATGTCCTTCAGGGATACGGAAAAATCAGAGTTCCCCAAAATTGTACTCGAGCTTCCTATGCGGGAGATTCTTGAATAGTTTGGGAAGGCAGCAGTGCGTCGGCTATAGTGGTCCAGCAAAGATATGTGCTTTACTTCTCTGCAAGCTTAAGTAGACAGTGTTTTGTAGCGCAGATGACTTGTGTAAGATTGTTCGGCACCTCTTCCCCTTAGGAACCTGCACGCAACACCTATCTTTGACTGATGCCATGAATGCTTGGCCATGGCAAGGTACTTACACAAAGTTGCCGGCTTGGATGATGACATGGCCCAGAAGGTTGTGGCCTCGCTCCAAGCTGCTGGTGTGGTGGACGCCAACGACATAGTGGACCTTGATGTCCTGCCCTCGGTACTGATTTCAGCTGCGCGCGTGTCAAAGTCAAGTTTAGCGCCAGGAAGGGCAAGGGTCCAGGATTTAAGTGGGATGGAACGACGCCACCAAATCTTACGGTAAGCTACTTCCCTGTCAACGAAGTCTCGGTTGATCTGGATTTGAATAGCTTAAGAAGTATAATTTAGTCCTTAGATGCTTACCAGGCGCACAATAGTATGATGTTCTGTTCTGTTGCCAGGTCCTCTGGCAAACATAGCGATGGTTTGCCTCTTTAAATGAATGAAAGTCCTCCAGTCTTTATATGAAAGTCCTCCGTGTGAGATGGCAAGGCCACATCCTCAGTTCCGCATGAAGCATGGCTTCGGGTCTAGGGTTTGCCGGGAGATTAGAGATCTGCCTTTCAAGAAAACCTCAGCCACCCCGAAGCCACTTTTCATAGTAGCCCCTCTATAATCCGCAGTAATGTAGTAGTTATCATTTTCTTTGTCTTTGCTTCATTCCTGGTTAACCAGAGGTAGGACAAGCTGACCAGCTTCAGAAGCAAACCACCCCTCCAAGCCAGCAATGCCAAAATTACTCCAAACTCTGAATGCCCAAGTGGAAGTTTATCAAACTAGTCCCTGCCGCAACATGTTTTCAGAAATGCCCAATGGACTACAGGTCTCCAAGGAAAAGATCGCAGCTGCCCTGCCAGAAGGCACCGACGAGGCAGGAATTACCTTAGAGTTACAGAAAGGAACGCTGCGGTGGTCTCTGTTAATTCTGTGTAGGTCTCAGTGGGGCTCAGGGTTTAGGGTTTTGGGTAGACGGCTGCAGGGTTTTCACGATTGCTTGTTTTTGGTGGGTACCCTAGCATCGTCAGTGCTCACTCAGGTTCAGCAAAACTGCCTGGCAATGCGTGGCATGAGTTCTCATGGAGGTTGCTTAGTATTTTTTTGCAGGGGCAGTCGATTAACATTGGGTGCAGGGTAGGTGGCAATGAAAAACTTGCTTAGTAGTGGTCCCAATGGTTTGCAGTTTGAGTTACTTCTTCTATGCTTTGCAGTGGCCTTTGTCACTCTAATGGGCATTCCCTCATGTCATCACAGGTCAAGGTAACATGTTTGACCTGTAGCATAAAGAGGGGAACAGTTGTAAATAGATCTCTTTGCGCTCGTGCTGTATTTGCGCTGTCGAGGCTGTCGTTTTTGAAGACACGCCCTTAGAGAGCTTACGGGACATGAAAGTCTCGCAAGCTCCTCACATCGCACTCTCTGCCTTAACCTTCACACCATGCAACTTTTCAAGCATCAGCCAAGCACGCAATGTCCAAAGTCCAAACCTTCGCCAAACTACACAGACCATCCTTATTACTGGTGCTATCCTGTCATCACCGTTACTTGCACAACGTGATAAGTATTGCTTTTGTTATTACGATTGATACCTACACTTATTCTTACATTTGCTATTACAATTATTTTGCAATTACTTTTACAATTATTACTGTATTACTTGTAAAAAACCCCAAGATGCCGAGCCCAGCGCCCCGACAGCTGTTCTTGGGGAGAGGCTGTGGTCAGTCACGTTCTGCGGGCCCGGTATGGCAACCTATACGCACTCTTGCGGGACAACATTGGCGAGGAGGGTTTAGGGATAATGGGTTCAGGGGTTCAGGGGCTTAGGTTTGGGGCCGAGAGACCTTCACTCAGGGGTTAAGAGGTGAATGGTTGGGATGCAGTAGGGCCAAGGCAAACCCATACAGCCCCCAGCCCTGCCAGGGCCTCAATCAGCACCCTTCAAATTCTGGAAGGAGACATACCTCCGCATTGTCAGGAACAACGTCCTGGTCGATGCTCCCTGGCAGATGTTGCCATGTGTGACTTTACCAGTAGGTGTAGCAGTAACAACCCTCAGAATGACAGAAAGAAGGTGGTAGATACAACCACTTGCAAAAGAAAATAGTATGCCGCGTGGCTTGTTCACCGTGCTGGACTCCTTCAGGGCAATCCTTCATCATCATGATCTGAGGTTCAGGGAGAAGACCTACTGATGCAGATCTTCACCTCCAGCATTCTGCAGAGAGCCCCAGGTGAGGAGGCACCTTTCCTTGAGTTCATCCAGTGCCCTGGCACAAAGGAGAATGAGGTTTCAGGAGCTTTGGATCAAATGGCTGCCCCAATGGATTGCGGAATGTTTGAATGCAGCTGGAAGACGGATCTGGAATGGTCCCGAATGTGGATGCAGGCTGGTTAGCCCGCAGCTACCCAACCCAGGCGTGTATGCTCCGACCGCAAGGATCCAGCCACTTGTCTTCACCCAGCTTACAGTAGCTGTAGGTGAGGGTTAGAGGGTTGCAGTTCCGTTGCAACCCTTACCTAAGTAGGATGACGGCATTGATTGAATCCCAGCAGGCCAAGGGTCTTTTAAATGGTAGGATCCTCGCCTCTTCAGTATCATCCAGGCAAAGGCCTAATGCCTGAAGAGATCAGGGCTCCTCGACCTGAACATGTGCCCAAACCCACCACCTGACTGCTCATTGTAGAGAAGAGCCGGACAGTTCTCACGGAAAAGTGCGGCCTACTTCATTCTAGGAACCTCCGAAAACATTGCTTGTTGAGGGGACGAGATTCCTGCTTTGCTTCCCAGGTCAGTGGAGAGCCACGACCCATCAAAGCTGGTTGTGGTGGCTGAGATGCATTTCAAATTTCCTTCTTCCGTGAGCCCACAACGTGAGCCCGTGGGGAGTTTGTCCTTTGGCTCGTCCGAAGGCCACTGGGTCGTCTTCCGCCATTGAAGATGACATCGCACGTCCACGAAACAGACCTAACCTTTACAACTGCCTTTGGTCAGAAATATTTGGAACGGATCTCCACGTTGTATGCTTCCCGGTTCATTGACGGCCCAAGAGGGCGATCAACACTCAAGCAGGCAACATGACCATGCATCGTTTTTGTTTGTGTGCATGCCGCAAGTAAGCATTCGAACAGGTTGGCCAACAGGCAGGATCCCTGCTTTGCATGCGAGCACACATGAAAGGATCCCAAAGTTAGGCACATCCCTACTCTGACCTTCTGTAGATCCATCCAAGGTGGCTTCGGGATCCGCAACTTCCTCACACTCTTCCTTTCCATTGAGGCCAGCAGACTTTCTAGCCTTTAAATGGCTTGGAATGTCTTGGAAGCATAAGGAGGTTGACACTTTGCTTGTGCTGGGAGCCTCTCAGTCAAATCGTTTGGTGAGCACATACTCCCCTAGCCCAAAATTGAGATTCAAGATTTTGCTCTGCTCCACGGAAGCTGTAAGTATAGCTTGGGAGAGATTAGAAGTAAGCTTAGTCAAGTAGTTTTCCTCAAGCTCTGTGTGTCATATTCCTTGACAGTCAAGGCGAGCCACCCAGGTTTCAACCGTGCCCAGCTATGGGATTGCACCTACAAGGCTTAAACCCTAGACTTCGACTTCTAAAGGTACTAAAGGCGAGTTCAATGTTCCGTGTGGGTTCCCTGTCATCCAGTGTTTTTGTTGTCTCGCTCCTTGTTCGGGTTTATCGAGTTCCTATCCCGTAGAGAGACTCACAGTGGCACGTTATTTATTGGTTATGCGAATGAAAGAATGTAACGACCTCGCGACACAAAGCGCCTGGACACCTTTACACGATTACAACCTCAATGTCATAAACTGAGTGTTTTTATCTCAGTCCAAACCTGAAGGTCCTAAACCCCAAGTCCTAAGTTCACATAGGGCCCCTTGAAAAGGACCCTTGAGTGCCAGGTTTCCAAGGCAACAAAAGCGAGAGCCGAAGCCGAAGCAGCTGGCAACCCTGGTCTGGCGAGGCCCGTGTTTTGGGAGGGCTTCTCTGAGTTTGGAGTAGGGGAGTGGGTGTTGGGGTGATGGGTTTGGGGTTTGGACGTGTGGGGGTTAGGGAGCAGGGCTCCATATGCCCTCAGGAGCTTCCTTTCGTGCAATCAGGTGTTCAAGGAGTGAAGGGGTTGTACGGAGATGAAATGCGGGGTCTTGAAGGCTGTTGCGGCTTGCTAACGGCCAAAGAGGCGCTAGGAACATGTCCTGTTTGACTGGGAGTGCTGAGAGACCTTAATGTTCATACAATATGGAGATTCTGGACTGCTGACATTTAGGGAGTGTGTCCCTGTGCCATCAGACGGTCACAAGACCTGGACATTGTTGTATCTTCAAACCAAAGACCTTGAACCTTCCGCAGATACTATGCGAGCATGGTGGATTCTTTCACCTCGCAACTGGATGAGTCCAACCCCGTGTCCGGACCTCGGCTTGAAAGAGCCCATGTCAGTGTGCTGAGTGTTGCATGTACACTCCAACAGGGCGCCTGGACGTTGCTTTGCATCTGCATATATGAGCTTCTGGTGACTGACTGGGGGTAAAACTTTCTGGGACGCGTAAAGCAATCAACCTACAGAT
Source organism: Symbiodinium pilosum (assembly GCA_905231905.1). Lineage (NCBI taxonomy): Eukaryota > Dinophyceae > Suessiales > Symbiodiniaceae > Symbiodinium > Symbiodinium pilosum. Next base: position 189,866 of record CAJNIZ010016224.1, read on the forward strand.
TCGAGAAACCTCCGTCAAGAACCAAAAGGATGTACATCCTTCTCCAGCTACTCAGGTAAGGCTTCTAGCATCTTGGGGGTTCCATGTAGGTACCGCAGATTTTGAATTGCCCAACTTGGGCCCAAAGCAGGCTGACAGCCATCTCAGACGCGATGACCGCGGAGGGTGAAGCTCTGGAGGCCGCCATTTTGTGAGGATGTAGGTAGTGGGGAAAGATGGAATGAGATAGAGGGATTTTCTAGGGGATCCTATAGGGACGACTGCAGGATTTATCCCTTCCTTCCATACTGGCATTGCGGAGTTAAAAGGTGATTTTGGAATTAGAAGGGGTTGAGGGAACGAGCTTGTTTCCAATTGTGGTCCTTGTTTGGGTGCCCATGCCGGGGAGATGGCAGGGTTCTTTGATACAATGCGTTGCAGGTTTTTGAGTCTTTTGTGGAATGTAGCAGGCCCTGGGGATGTCCGTGATGATCATTTACTGGCCTTTTGCAGGATCTAGGTTCTTCAGACCAAGAGAAAAGTACTAGGATTGCATGTCGATAGATGCCAACAAAGCTACAGAAAGTTTGAGCCGTGGTTGTTATTGAGCACTTGCTCGAGCAATGCGGGAAAAGCTTGACACAAGATCCAAGTGGTTAGGCCGCGGTGCCCTGAATTTGCAGTGGCTTGTCCTTAGTCACGTGTGGTATCGTAAGGCGGGCAACGGCGCTGATGCCGCAAAGTGGAGTGCAGAAAAGGCGCGGGGACAGCTGCTTTGGCCGAGATTGGTGGTTCAGGAGCTGTTGAGTTTAATGATGGGCTTGTGGAAGTCGGTCAGGTCACGGGTTTGCGCTCAGGTTGATGCAGTGCAGATTTGAGGATTTTGCAGGTATGGTCAACAAAGCCCTTCGAAACAAGCCTGGCATAGCGGCCGAGCACGTGTAAGCACTCTGAGTCTTCTTGCATAACTTGGCCATTATTGCTTCAGCGAACATCCCAAGTGCTCAGAAGCTATCTGAAAGTCTCAAAGCCAAGCTCGCAACCACATGGGATAATGGAAAAGAAAATGGAAACTACTATAGTATATTGGGGTTTATATGGGGATAAAAGAAAATGGAAACCACTATAGCACTCCCAACATCCGCCAAGCCGTGAATCCTGCAACGTCTGCCGCTGGTCCCGACCTTGTGAAGCCCAGGCAGAAGCTGCAGGAGATCAGCAGCAGCTTGGCCGACACTATCAGCTCACAAGCGGTTCTTTCACGGGACTAGAAACTGAACGTATTGGCCTCTTTTGTCAGGGATTCTAGGGTTCTTCGGTGTCGAGCGTCGAGCAAAGGCTTCTGGAGCATATCAGACAGTGGGTGGTATCAAAATGTTGCAAGGAAGGATAGCAAGTTAGAGGCTCTCTGTGTAGACTGGCTGGTTGCATGATGCCTCCCATAATGTGACTCTTGGGAGGTTACGGTTAGAGGATTACAGGCCTGACCAGCAAAACCCATGGCCAAATTCCGCGACAGCAATGATTCTGGAATGCGCTTCCCTTTTCTGGAGGAAGTATACTGCGCAGGGAATTTTGGGCGTCCCATGATAGTTTCAGGCCTCCAATCAAAAGCCCACGACGCCGCCCGACCCCGAGACTTATAAGGCAAGTACAAAGAGCACATGCGAAGCCTCCGGGAGAAAGCGCCCGTGGGTGCATAGACAACTATGCAGGACGGGGTGTTCCTTCCTTGCAGAGAAAGATTTCCAGTGCTTGATCAGCTGTTCAAAAAAAACAGATAGATGGCCACCCCAGCCGGGGCACACTGGCATACGGCAGGCGGAGGTTTTCGCAGGCGGTTTTTCAAGGATTCAGCAAGGCAGGTAAACGGTGTTCATTGGTCGGGAACATGCTGACCCATTAGCGCTAAAGCACCGGTACTAGAAAGGACCCGTACTAGAGAACACCCTCTCTAGAAAGGGAGAACGCTATGAATTTTCGAATATGTTGGCCTAATCCGCTCATACTTTGAACTTTAGCTCCACTTTTCTTGTACAACTCATTGTTACGTACGGCAATCTTTGTCTCATTGGTATTGCCAGCAGGATCTGGGCTGCTTTTGCGGCTGGAAGAGGTGCCCTGGATCTGGGGAGTTGTCATTCGGGGTGGTAGGGTCGAAGAAGCTAAAGTGAAGAGACCATCTTAGCTGCCCAGCCTAATCAGTGTTGTAATCCTCTAGTAATCCACAGTCTCAAACCCTATTGCGCCTACTAGCAACATCACGTTCCCCCAGGTCTTGAAATCATATGTGTAATCCTAGTAGCTTTCTGTTTTTCCATTCCCCGACATACATCATAACCCCTACACAATCCCCCACAATGTAGACTGCAATCCCTGCGCCAGGTGAGCAGCCTCTTCCTGTCCCTTCAGCTTCCGCAAAGGATAGCATGGTGACTTTTGCTCAGCTCCTGTGAAAGCCGTTTGGGCTGGCGTCAGCTGGGCGTGCTCCTCTCCTTGCATACCAACATAGTGGCCAGTCCCTTGCTACATGGATATGCCTCCTTAAATCCAGAAGGTCCTGACGCTTGCATCCTCACTAACCCCTGTAGTAGTCCCCTGTGTAACCCCCTTCATGGAGTTTAGACTATAGCTCATATGCAAATGAGGAGCACCGGGCGTTGTTAATGGATTTCCCGTGAATTTGATGCTGCAGAGTCTGCAACAGGCACAGCTCAAAGGCCGACCTCAGCAAGACTGGCCTTTGGTTAGCTGGGAAAGAAGGAATGCAAAAGAACATGGGAACTACTATAGTGGGTTATATACGGGCGACTATAAGGATCCATTCCTTCATTCCTAGCTAACCAAAGGCCAGAAAACCGTTAAAGGCCGCGAAAGCACGGCCAGTGCTCGTTTCAACGACCAGGCTCAGTGCCCTTTGACTTAGCATTTGTGGCCGCGGATTATCTACCCATCAGTTGCTGCCTGACCAATTCGGGCAAAAAAGTGCGCGGTGCGTTTCTTGCTAAGAATGTGGTCATTGATCCCTTGGTGGCCGTGTCTCAGGGCTGCAAAAGGACGGTTGAACTTATCTCCAGGGCCCAATGCAGGAAAAAAAAAATTGGATAGGAACATAGGAATTCTGCCGGGCCCTGTGGTTCTTCAAGATACTTCTTTCAACGCTGACGGAGAAACTGTAGTGCCAGGGTGGTTGGTAGCTGAACTTGTGGGCTGCTTGCAAAACAACAGGCCCTGGTCAATGCAACAGTTATCTGGGTCACTATATTGGGGAAACCCTATTAAGTACTATATACACCCATTATGGTAACTTAATTTAAATTCCTTAACAGCAACCCAGTTATTATCAGTTTCTGGAGCTCGTGGTTGCAGGCGCCAGCCAGTGCACCAATGGAGGAGCAAACTGACGGCATTGTGAGGCAGGGATCTTCAGGGGTGTGACCATTACTATTGCTGAACCAGGATGTCTGCTCTAGACCCTCCTCTAAAGCTTAAACCCTGAACCCTAGCCTGAGCGGCGTCACCATGGAAGGCCCAGAGATCTTGATGAGTTCTACGAGGCTGTGGAGGCTCCCGCGGCTTCGCAGGTTTGCAAGCCGGGTTTGGGGATCAGCTTCTGATGCAGTCCTAAGCCCTTAACCGTACAACACTCAACCTAACAACAGGGATTAACCCCCACCCCTAATCTTAAACATTCGCGGTGCATTATAATGTACCACAATGGGAGTATTCAATCTCAGGGGGTCGGGGTTAATCAGAACTCCTACAGCCGTGGCCCTTGCGTGCAGGCTTGCCATGACTTTTTGGCCTTGCTGCGTAAGTTGGCTTTCGCGGTAGATACCTTGGAGAGTTCGTAATCCCTGACCCTGAGGTGGTCAATGGGGATTACGGGGAGTGGTTCCTACATTTCCTTCTTTTGCGATGCCGCTGAGATGTTGAACTGGCTGTCCTATTTCGCACAGGTCATGTTTCCTTCTCTGCAGAGCATGGCTCAGACATGACGACGCAAATGCTGGAGCTTCCACATTCTTCGAACAACTCTCCACCGATCATGTCAACATGGGCTCGGAAGCCAATCTTTGTTGTTTGGATCCAGTTCTGGCAGAACCACGGTTACATAAAGCTGATTTAGTTATCATTTGTAGGAGCTACTATAATAAGAGCGCGGCGATCATTGTTTTATGGCTTTGATCAATATTTTCATTGGTTTTACAAAAATGCAGCTGGTATTTCTCAGGCAGTCAGCTTTAGCAACCATACATGCGCCCCTTCGAGCACGTACTCAGCCAGTCCGTAGTTTGCATGGTCTACCGAGCATCCGCGGCAGCTTGTCGCAACCTCAGTGGGTGGGTAGACATGCAGCACTTGCCGAAATAGTCCAAACGTGTGGGTCCTTCAGCCAGGAACAGGAACTTCAATTCATGCATGCACCTCGTACACGTTGTACACCTTTGACTATCTGACTATGTTTGAGCTTTTGGACGCGTTGGTTACCCTGCCGGGGATGTAGACGCCTGCAATTTGAGCAAATATGGGCACCGTCGCGTACTGGCGTGCATCTTTCTGCGGGCATAAGCACCGCAACCATGGACCTGAAAAGTGCAAGACGTAGGCGGGTGTGATGTTTTGCAGTGAGGATCCCCTGAAGACCTTCAAATTAGAGGAGGCGTGAATCCTCTACCTACAATCCTTCATCATCCCACTTGAGGACGTACAGCAATGCGACAGCGCTTCCAGAGTCGGGTCCTTTGCTTCCCAGCGCTGCTTTGCGTTTGCTTGCCTTGGGGTTCTGACAACTTGCGGATTGATCTTGCAGAAGGTTGCTTGTTGTGAGACAAAGCCCCTCGGGTCCACAAAGTCGTTGGTTGATGCCAAGTCCGTAGCTGTGAAAATGGAAGACATCACGTGCAGTGGCCAACGCACCCTCTTCGGATCTACGACGCTTTGGACAAACAAGTCCAGGAAGAAGTCCTATCTCCAGTGCAGACCAGGTCCCATTCCCAAGCCCGACCCCTATCTGTCTCCATGCCTTTGCTGCTAAGGTCGACACTTCAGATGGCTGTTGGCTGTTCCGGCCCTCCTGGCGCTAGCGTGCCACACTGCCTTCACTGCACCTCGGCAGCGAAGTGGTGATGCGAGTGGGTGTGAAGATGATTCGGAAACCGCAGTGTAGAGCATGCTCATGATTGTCTGCTTTGCTATGACTTCATATGACCTCCCTGCAGCTCCAATCTGAAGCTGACAACTGACATGAGGGAACTGGCCTCTCGCGTGGCGCTGAAGCGCATCCTGGATGGAATTTGAGGGCTGGAATTTGAGGTTAATGGGGTAATGTAACGTTGCAGCAAAAATTTTGACCGTGCAGTAGCTAGCGAGCGAATGGAGCAAACCAGGGGTTCCCACAACCGGGACTTCTTTTCTTTCCGGGCTCCGTTGTTGTGTACGCAACTTCAACACCGGGATGCTGCCGGGTAACAGGGCGTCATTGGTGGTTCATGTAGCTAGAAGTGGCTATATGAGCGAGCAATGTTGCGGCCGGGCTGCCAGAATTGGCAGGGAGGCCTGTTGTTTAAGTGTGCGCGTGTGCATGTTTTTTTAGGTTTTTGTTGTGTTTTCTCCTGCGTTTCTGGTTATTGCTTTCTGCTTGTTGCTGCTGGCTTTTGCTTTCTGCTTCGTGTTTTTTTTTTTTTTTTTT
>CAJNIZ010016224.1:195636-215397 GCA_905231905.1 Symbiodinium pilosum
TTTTTTTTTTTTTTTTTTTTTTTTTTATTTTAATATTTTGTGTTTCTTCTTTTTGCTTCGTGCTTGTTGCTTTCTGCTGTTCGTTTCCGGCTTTTTGCCTTCCGCTTGTGTTTTCTGTTTGTGGCTTTCAGGCTGTTGCTTCCTGTGTCTTGCTTTCTCTTCTTACTTCTTGCTGTCGTCATTTTGGATCATGTAATTTTGTTTCATCATTGTTCTTCATGCTTGATGTTTTTTGATATCTTTCACCGTTTTTCATCACACGCACCACGTTTCATGCAAAGACTCTGGAATCCAAGGCGTGCAGCTCGTCAGCCAGAGGTTGCCAGACGTGGTTTTGCGTGGCATGCGTTCCTTGTTCCACATTTGAGATGTTGATGTCAGCTTGCAGGATGTAAACAAATTCAGGCTTCGAGTTCCGGATTTCAGTTGGACTGGGTTTTGCGGTGTTTCTACTCTCTGCAAAAAGTCAGGCGTGGATTTGCTGTTTTGTTGTTTAGGCTCCTCCATTCCAAAAGCAAAGCAGAACATCAGTATGTCCAGCGAAGGCGCGACCCCAAAGGCGTGAAGCACATTGAGACTCGCAACCAGGCGAGGGTGGCTTCCTACCTCAGGAGCTACTGGGCGTAAAATGTAAAAATAGGGACTTCCACGAGATTTGGGTTCCATTCGCTGCTCTTCAAACCTGGCTGGTTTATAGTCCGCCTTAAGTAGANNATGGGGTCGGTATATGGGGATCTTAATATGATATACCCAAAGCCATATTCTATCTACTTTAGGAGGACTATAGGTTGGAACTGAATCACTTTTTTTCTCTCCCGTTGGCAAAATTTGAAGCATCACGGACGCGGTGTTCAGGGCCCGGAAGATGCAGGGGATGTGGCATTGATGCTTTGCGTAGCAAGGCTGGTAGCAATTAAGATCTTCCGCACTTGCACTGCTTGCACAAAGAGAAGCTGAGGAACCATGGAGGAAATCTTCAACGCCTGCGAAATATCGTTGGAGAGATTGGGCGATGAGGATATGCAGTACCGGCTTTCAGTACATGTGCCCTGGCGAGGACATTGATGTACTGCTTGGCGAAGAGAAAGGTACAGGGGACACCTCAAATTGTATAGACATCAAAATGGGTGATGCGCTCGCTGCTGAGTATCATAAAGGCCTTCAGCCACCAGTTGTCAAATGAGCTTTGCCCTCCCAGCAGTGCCAATGCGTTTGTAGTACAATCAAGCATCCGGAGAAGCTTAATGATTTCTTGAATCTGAAGGAGACCCTAACTCGCAAGCAGCTTGATCCTGAAACGTTGTAAAGCTTTCCAGTCACAAAACCCCTAAGTCTTCATTAAAGACGTGCTAGCTCAGCGACTGCTTCGGCACCGGAAGCCCTCGCCACGAAGCAATCTGATTGCTCTCCCAGAGACTTGGCCTCAGGTTGCAACTTAGCAATGTAGCAGCCTCAATGATTTCCAACGTTATGGTCCTAGATTCCTTCTGTAGTTATAGTATAGAAGTTAGGCATAAATGAGAGAGACTTCAACATGATAGGGGTAATTATCGAGGTCCTCCAGAAGGTCTCAGCCCCTCGAAACCGGACCCCTAAACTCCTAAACCTCAAGCCGCTAATCATAAATCCGAAGCCCACAGCTCCCTAAACCTATGTAGCCTGAGCCACCAGATGACAAAGCCTAGGACGTGATCATGAGTCGTGGCTGCCGCGCTGCCTACATCCACGTTGGTGCATCCGGAGTACTGGCCTCGGGTGGTTTTGGATTTGCGGCTGAAGCTACATAGCGAAAACCCAAGTAATTGTTGGGTAATATCCGTTGACCCTTATGGCCATTGTTGGATAACACCAGTGTTTCATAATGCTATGCGTGCCTGGGGCTGAAGCATTAAGGTTTGGGAGGTGAGGGGCTCTCAGGAGTTTGCAAGAGTGTCATAAGTTAGGTCATTGGCAGTTCATGTGCAGGATTCATGGTAACGATGCACGTCTTAAGTTATAGATATCTTGTTGAGATCTGGCTGACTTGTGCATACCAAGGACCCCAGTTGTGAGGCTTTGCCGGGTCTGAGACATGTTTCTCTAAGTGCCACAGAGTCATGGGGACTTGCAGCAGACATGCAGTTGACATCATACTAGTGCTGTGCCCCAATGAAACAAGGACGCCAAATTTTGAGTCAGCCACCTCAATTTCAGAATCGTCTTAAGCCGTCTCACAGAGATGCAATTGCTGCCAAGGACAAACTTGAGCAGCGCCAAGCTTTCGTGCGCCTTGGATCTCGTGAAGCTCTAGGCCTGAATCTTGCAAGGGCTTGGCGCATGATGTAGGATTTTGTGCTGACATTGAAATGGGGAACTGACTTTTCACAATGCTTCAGAAGATGTCAATAGATGGAGGAAGGAAAGTTCTGAGAAACCTGTTCAGAACTTGTGCGTTTTAGGGAGCAGAATGCTGAACTGTCAGGGAAAAAACGGTGCTGCTTGCACAAACTGCTCGCACAGTGTCCGAGTGAGGAGGACCCTGATAGGAGCTATTGTGTTTGCAGACGCCGTTCCTCAAACCTGACAGGAATCAGAGTTTCCGCATGTTTGTGAAATTACAGGGAATGCAGGTACCAGATCACGTTTAACATCTCTGCTTCAGCCTGTGCCTGGTCGCCTGGTCTAAGCTTGTTGCTTCGGCCTACAAAGCACCAACAACCGCAGGCATCATGCTGATCATCATCATTGTTGATGTGTGATTGCGGCAGTTGCCCTTGCAATATACTATAGTAGTTTAAATGTTCTTTCTCTTCCACTATCCCCACATAACCCCAATATCACCCCTTTGTATCCTGTGTAGTCCAAATATTACCCCTACATAACCCTATGTAATCCCAACCTTACATGCGACAGGGAAGTCAAGCCCAACTCAGGTGGCTCTCTAGACACAAGGGCAAGCTCAAAACGGCACTTGCCAAGCGATGGAAAAGGCGCTTAGGGAAGCCTTTCAGTTGCGGGTCCAGGGAAAAATGAGCTTCTTCCTGATGGTTTTCTATGTTTTCATTGACATTGTTTGGTTTCAGTTGCTTTTGACATTGGTCCGTGTCTGTGCGTGTGTTGGTTCAACAGTTGCGCCGTTACTGATCGTGAGTTCTTGATTTCAGGGTGCGAACCATATATTTGCAGGCTGCAACCTGTAAATGACGGGAGCATCAAGAAGAACATTGCTAGATCCGCAACGCGTCAGGTTGTGTAACCAAAGCCTTATCCACAAGGGCATAGGTGATTTCAATGGTTTTCTTATTTTTGGGGTACTCGAACCTTTTAGAGATGAAGGTAATGCCGTCACGTCCCCGACCGTCCCTGGTTCAGACCCTACTTCAGCAACCCTCTTCCCTAAACTCCCTCCAATGTCCTCCTTTGGAGAGACGAGCAAGAGTATTTGCTGGGCTTGGTGCTTACAGTATCATGGCCACCACCGCCACTGCCACTGTTACTACCGCCGCCGTTACCGCCACTACCATGACCACCACCAACATAGCTGCCACTTCGAGCCCTGCTGAGGCGAAAGGCCATTCCGCAAGTCTATTTCCTGGAGTCGAAGTATGATGAGAACCTTGGCTTCGTGGAAAACAGGAAATAGGGGTTTGAGGGCAGGTCTTGCCACAGGTCACGCTTGAACTAGGGTTGTTTTGGGATGCAGCTTGCAGATATTGTGCAACCATAGAAAACTTTTGTCTGACCTGCCCAATCCTGCGACAAACTTCTGGCGTTAAGCTCTAAGCTCTGGCCACTTCGGATTTCTGACACCTGCAGCTGGAATTTAACTTGTAAGAGATTCATTCTGAACTATGCCAGTTGCCTGGCTTGCCCTTGCCAATTTGAGCCTGGCTTAGAAAATTGCTTGCAGGTGATGCTCTGGAGCAGCCAATTTTGGGTGGCCGAGCTAAGTACAAACCACCAAGCCCTGGTTTAGTTTTTTTCCCCTGCAAGCTACCCTTGAACATCTCTTACAAATCAAGGCCTTGCTTTGAAGAAGCAACAAAGGTCTCATAGCGATGGAAAAGAGCATGGCAAAGATGTGTGGTATAGGAGCAGAATGGTTGGTAGGAGACAAATAGGGTATTGCCAGGAGATGATTTGGCTAAGTAAGTATTGTTGGGAGCGTGTGAGCATATGGATTTCCGGCTTGTGGGTTGGCTGAACTTGGGTTCAGGGTGTAGGGTTCACCATTAAAGGTGCAGCTCAGGACCACAAGCCTGAATCGCAAGACAGGCGCTAGAAGTTCCCATTTTTTGGAAGAAAGCTTCCTAGGGCCAAGACCCAAGGTGGGACGAGCAGTTTCGGCAAGCTCGGAAGTATCCTGAGCTCAACGAACCAGATCCATACTCGCCGCCCGTCTTGAAGTGTGTTGAGTCAACAGGATTCACTCAACTGCAAATATTTGCCTATGTTCGCTGAGGTCCTTTCCCAGCTTCGTGCCCAAGTTCATGGACTGAGGGGGTCGTGGCCGGGGGGGAGTTTCATGGAAGTTGAAAAGCAAAAGTAGGACACATTATTTTACAAGTAATCCAACGTATTCCATCCCCGAGATGAGCACACAGGTGACCGGCAAGCTCGAGAATAACTCGAACTCCACCAACGTACTCCATAGTGACATTTCTCATGCCGGCACAGATTTGTGCACAGAGAATGTTCCCACAATCCCAAATCATCCTGATGTATCCCCAAAACGAAGAGGGGCATGGGTAGGAGAATGCGGCGGTGTTTCGAAAGCTCCGCAAGGATGATTCATTGGTCAACTCCTCAGTGGGCGGAGTGTCTGCATAGAGACATGAACCGATGAAATGATGTTAGGTCTGGGGGGGTTCGAATCGAGGGATCCTCCTCGGCTCAATTGCTTCCAGCCCTTGTAGAAAAGGGTGGGATAGTAGGGGAACCCATGATCTTCAGGGAAAAGAACAGAGTCCAGGGCCCCTAGATTGGCGGCATGCAGTGTGGAAGTAGAATTCGTGCCTTCCCTTAAACGTCCTTCCCCATACATGGTCGGTTGAGCAGGCTATTATAGCGGCCACTACTTCCAGCAGTACTGCTGTTTGCTACCACGTACTTCTATGCACACCGCCACTTGCACTAGAGTTTAAGTGCTCTGTTGGTTGTGTGTCAAGCTCCGCTGCCAAGGAGAAGTGGCAGAATCATATGGGCTTGGGAGATGACTCGAAGCCCTACCCTAAATGGGGCTACCCGCAGTAGCCGGTCTCTGAAAGTATGGACCATGTATCACCATGCGCCCCTTTAGACCTATCCTGTACCATATATCACCGTCTCAGGAGTTCATCGGATATAGGTCCATACTTTGAACATACCTTGAACTGCGCTATCCGAGCAAAGTCAGGTCCTTGTCAGAAAGTCCATTCCCAGAGTTTTCGCGTTTCTTTCATGTTAAGGGAAGGTATACGTGTTCATGCCAGCATCCGGTAGCATCAGCTGGTCAGTTGATGTTTGTTTTTGCGCTGCATATCCCTATGGAGGGCGCTTTTGAGTGATGTTGCGCGTCTCCTGTTGCCTGACTTTCATGCGCAGATACCACTCTCTGCGACCGCCAGGTGAGTCTGAGGAGCCTCGAAAATTTGCATCTATGATAGTGCGGAGGGTTGGTTGACTGGGCTTGGAGACTGGGCTTGGTATTGATCTGGGCGCAAGTGACCGTTTTGGGGGAACACTAACCTAGGAAGCTCCCACGTCATGCCTTTCTTTTATTCCCATGTCGAAGCAGTATACTACAGCCGGTTCTGTGTCCCAAGGTGGCTCACGTATTCCAGAGGCCCCAAGGCCCCTTTGACTCACCATGTGACTGCGGCGCACGCTCGGACGAGTTCGCGACCAAAGGGAGGATTCCTTGGTTCTGGCCAGGATATGGTACCCCTTGAGTAGATAGAATATGGTGCTTTGGGGATCGTATTATGGCCTGAGGGAGTTCCATATTCTATCTACTTGAGGGGAACCCCTGACAGCACGCCCTCTTGTTTTTGGTTTGGTTCTGGTGTACTCCAGGAGGGGTCAAGAATGAAAGTCCCTGAGGGCCCTATGGGTTTCCATGTTAGTTTGGGAGAGGATATGGAGGAAGACAAGCCAGGCTCCAAATCAGCTGAAAAGGACTCATATAGTATATTGGTGTTATATAGGGATAATGGAAAAGAAAATGGAAACGACTATCGTATATTAAAGTATATGCTAGGGTTGTTGAAGTCGGATGTCCGGGTTTCAGGAAAGATTGTGTGTCGAATCTTGGCGGGAGCCATCGAGAACCAGAATGCCTGCGTTGCATGGTGATGGGGCATGGGGCATGCGTAGGAGCCCTACTGCCTGCTCCAGCTGTCTGTTTCATCAACCACTGTTCTCACAACAGGGGCTTTTCTCAAACTGATTCGTCCCTGTTTAAGATTTGTTTTTTCTCGGTTCTTATTTCATGGACAACATTGGGGACCTTTCATGGACAACACTGGGGTGCGTACTTTTGAGGGCTACCCATAGACTGACGTATCTTCAACTAGGTGTTCTTTGTAAGGGCGTTTTCAGCAAGCTTTCTTCTCTACACCTGTTGACGTGTGACAGTTTCTCGCCATTGAAAATAAGGGGAAATCCCTAGATTTTTTGTTGCCACCTCGTCAGGCGCACCTTCGTGAGCATGGCCGCACTTCCCTGCGGCAGCTCGGGATGCGGGTGGCTCTGCCACCAGGCTACCGGGGTGCGGGGTTTGGATCCAAGCGTAAAGCTGAGACGAATTATAGTATATTGTCGTGTGTTGTAGTATATTCTTGTACATTATAGTATAGGGTCTAGGGCCCAGCTTTTCAGAGTTTGCGGGCCAAGAGGTGGGGGGAGCTTGCGGCATCGAATTTCTGACAGGATTGGATAGGATTGTCTGGGTCTAGGGCTGTTTTCTAAGGAAGTGTGGCTGAGAAGCACACGGAAATTACACAGGAGTTCAAGAAGCAATCAGTTCAAGGGATTGCTTCGGGCAGATCACTTGTCACCACACGTGCTGCTACAATAGCTTGTTAACGTAGTCTGCTACCACCTTTCGCGGTGCTCCCCAGTGTCATTTGTAGGAGCTCTGCATAGTTTTGGGAAAGATTTGATGCTAGGGTGAGGATTTGGATTCACTTTGAGGTTATGCATTCTACAGAGATGAAGAGCAGCTGTCCTCCACGCACGTTAACCTGTAGCACATAGGTCGACCCTTTGTAATGAGCATTGCATTGGCTGAGAGGAACAAGCTTGGGCACCACTTTCGGGGTCTTCCTGAACGCCTTGTAGCGCTGCGTTACCCAAAGTCCAAAGTCGTAGTCGCCGCACCCAAACGCAAGAAAACCTGATGTAGAATCCTTGAAGATGCCCAAACTTATTGCTTTTATCCCCGTTTTTGGGATCAGAGAAATCCTCAGCTTTGTAGCCCAGCGATTTTTCTTTTGGTTTAGTGTCATGCCTCCAACCTCTGCGGCTTCTGCAAGGCGGACGGAATCTCAAGCCTGCAGCCTAGACACATGAGGTGTGTTGTTTAAAGCTATAGGTTGAGAGGTCTTGGCCCAGAGACCTGCGCATTTTAGGGTCCGGTGGGGACCTGGCGCGAAATGCACCCATGAGATTCCGGGCCTCAGAGTGATCTGCTGAAAGACAGGGGTTGCTTTTTTTGTTTGGGGAAATCAAAGGCTGGGTGATCTTGTCGCAGGTTCCATTCAAAGAGGTAGAAGGGCCACTTTCAAACATTCCAAACCATGATATGCGCTGGAGGGGCAGCGTTTGAATCAGTGCAGCGGCTGAAGGGGGCTCTCAGCTTCAATCAGTCGTGGTTCTTCCGTTGGTGCAATTCATGTAGCTTCATGCAGGTCTGAGACATAGCCCTGGCCCCAAACAGAGACCGCTCGGGACTCACGACACGTCATTTGCGGAGCTCCATTGCAACTGGGGTGCTTCTTGCATGTGGCACACAGAAAGTCTAAAGGATGCAAGCTTTCGAACCCCTGTGTTGTGCCCAGGCACAGCAGAGATGAAGTTGAGGCCTACCATCCTGGCCTGCTCCATTTATCTAAGCTTACGATGCAGTACAGGCCCTATGCCCACCAATGAATCCATCCAAGATGGGAGATGAGTGATGAGTGAGATTCCAGGTGCATCTGGATCTTTGTTTAGTGCAAGTAGGAGGAGCAACAAGAGGAACAATCTTATCCCTCCTTCTTGTTATACCTACACTGGCAATCAATTTTTTCTATTGGTAAAGCAGCCATGGTGACATGTGCTGAGATTTCAGCCTGAGGCTCAAAAAGCTGCTCATGGAGCGACGCGATAAGTTCATCCTGGTTGGGGCCCAGGGCATCATCCGTGATAGGGCTATAGAGGGGGATAATGGAAAACAAATACTATTCGGTTCAGTGTTGATCTGACCCTTGAGAAAAGAGCTAGGTGAGTCGTTGGTGGAATTTCTTCAAGGCATGGCTATGTGTGGGGATTCTGCAAGTGTCATTGAGGCTTGCATTCGGGTTCTGATGGTCTCAGCTCAAAAACCGAACGCTGACAGAGAGCAGCAGGATTCTTACAAAGGCAAAGCAAGAAGTTGTCATCGCCATCTTGGCGCTGAAACGACTTGATGCTTGGGTTTAGAGTTGAAGATGTAGATTTTGGGGGTTGCAAGCCCATGTTCCAAAATAAGTTTTGTCCATGTGGCCCCGGGTATCAAGAACAATGGTCATCAGATCCCAGCTAAGGATGAGACAGAGGACAAGAGACTGCCCGTTGGGGCTACTTAAGCCGTGTGCAATCTCGAGTCACGTAGGACGATATTCTCGTGGCTATGGCGCAGATGCCCCTACGTGTATCCTATCCAAAAAACCAGTAGGCCCCCAAAAGAGCCTGGGACTTTCAAATCCTCGGACCAGAGCCCACAACCTTGAACCCCGCCCTCTCTACAGGATCTCCATGGCAGTGTGGAGATCAATCACTCCAAGCCGCATCCCTACATTACAGGAAACTTCGTCCCCATCCCATCTGCAATGTGGTGTTTCACACATACGAACCCAAGATCCAAATCATTGCTGGAACCACCCAGATCCAAAAAGGTCTACACAGAGTTTTCTTGCGGTGGCGGGGGACATCCCTTCTTAGGATTGCTATGTGGGGGTAAGCAGCCCTGTCCTTGCCGGAGTGCTGAACAAGCAAGACCCTTCTTTGGTAGATGTGCTTGCAGAATAAATGGTGATCTCGATTTTTTAGCTTGAAACACATGGACTTGTGCTTCTGAGGCCGCGCCTCCATACGGTCTTCAAGACCGGAGTTGTTCACACTTAAGATCCGAATCTAAGACCTGCACATCCCTATATAACCCCACACAACCCCCATGTTTTGCGTTGTGCCAGCTTTTGCGCGGGCCCCTAAATGTTGGACTGAGGGTTGTAGGCCTAGGCCTTCGTTTGTAGATTTGGGCTCCCCAGGCTTGCTATCATTTGAGCTATAGTCTAAACTCCGTAGAGGGGTCATATATCAGCGGAATAATATAGGAGAGTTACATAGGGGTGATTAAGGGGATACTAGGAGTTTGGACTAGACTATAGCCTACGCCCTAAACCCCAAACCCAAAACCCCAAACCCAAAACCCCAAACCTGAAGCCCTAAACCCCAAAACCTAATCCCAATCCAAATACTAGGATCCTTGGTGTTAGGCAGTCGAAAGGAGAGATCAGAATTTGGATGAATGCATGATGCGTACTCGCTGTTCCATCCATGTAAAACTCCACCGCAGCTGAAGCTGAAAGAGCGTTACCGCTCCTTATCCTTCTTGCCATTGTGATTGCTGTCTTTTTTTACTTTCCTGCCTATGTAAATCAACCACAAGCCCCAAACTCTCAAGCGCGCTAAAGTCTGCCCAGGCGATGGCGATGGAGCTCACAAGGGCTCGTGACCAAACGCCGCCGAACCGCTGCACGATAGCTTTGCCAAAAGGGAGCCGCAGCAGTTGAAGCCCATTGCAGGTGTTGATTTGAAGAAAGTCATTTTTGGACGCATTTTACGGCCGCTTTGGATGTTCCAGTGCTGCTTGCCACTTGTTCAAGCGGTCAGGGACAGGTAGAGTTTAGGCCCTACAAGGTTTGACAAGACAATGCTGAAAGAATCCAGCACTACAAGCACTGTTTGGCGAATGAGATCCCAGCTTTTCTGCGCACAGGAAAAAAGCACCTTGTGCTCCGACCAGAGCAGCAGGAGGCCTGCAACAGAAATCTTGTCAAGTCCCACAAGATGCAGGCAGAGCCCCAGAACCCACTTTAGAGACCAGCCTAGGCAGGACTTCTCTGGACAGTGAAAACAAACTCCGACCTGATTCCTGTAACAGTACCCCTTATGAAGCTCCTTTGTTTTCATGCAAATGAATCAGAGTTTTCGGACCTCACATGCACACCCTCATCTTCCGAACCCATTCAGTCTTGCACAAGCTTTGCCCCATCCTCCCATGCCACGAGCTGGACGGAGCTGGATTTTTGCGGGTCCGACCCTAAGTGCATTCAGGAACCGGCCTCATAGTCATAGTCATCAGTTCGTGTCCCAAAAAGAGGTCCAGATTCCGGGGTTAAGGGTGCCAAGAGCCTGTGGACTAGCTTATCGCCTCGTTTTGTTGCCAAGCTGATGCGGGTACAATTGCGCTCGCAGCTTCGCAGTGTTATTGTGACAGGTTTTTTGTGCATCGAACAACTAGTGAAGCTGCCGCAGAAGTAACTGGCGGCATTGGACCAGGCACATGGAGAGGATGCCAGCCATTGTACATTGCCGTTTGCCTAGGCTTAAACTGACTTCATGCTTATACCTCAAACACTTAAACCTTGCAAAATTCCTCTATGTCCTTATTATGCACCCTTTACCCTGGGATGCTTCTCACCCCAAAACTAGAGGCCTGGGTGGTGCCGTTGGCTTGGTGCGACTGGGCTGCACCTAAGGAAGAAGGGAGCTAAAAACTGGCACTTTTGGCAAGAGCCAGCGCCGCCACGCTTCTTAAGAGCTTGCTCAATTTCCGGGGTCCTGTGCATGTCTGTTGCAGTCTGGGAATGTTCTCTGTTCGTTTGCTAACTTACGGGTATAAGGTGGTTAAGCTTGCTTTGCTTTAGCGGCAAGGTCCAAAGTAAAACAAGTTGCCGGTTCCTGCGCGTCTCATGGAGTTCCGGGTGCTTGCTGGGAATCTGGGATGAGCCCCATGAGAAATTAGTCTACATGGAGTTACCCCAAACTGAATCTTTTCCCAAAAAAACAAGCCAAAAAAACAAAACTGACCATGTTGTCCGGAGCTTAGCTGACAAACATGTTTCCAGGGAAGTCTAGGTGACAAGCTTCGGACAAAGATTCAGCCACCCTGGGGTGGCTGAATGTATAGCTTTTGATTTACGTAGGCGTGTCTTCAGTTTTACTCGAGATGTTACCCGATAGTTCGCGCAAGCCCTTCCAGATGCCACGAGCAGTACACGATGCGCCCATGCCTAAGACTCCGTCTTCGATGGCAGCGTTACCTGAGTGTGCCAGTGCAGCTGCTTCATCTCTGCGCAATGATCCTATAGTGTCGCCTTTTGCCCGACGGCTGCAGCCCCGCGAGGAAACAGCTAGCTTGGCGAAGAGTTGCGCAGACGCACTGCACATGCCAAACGGCCCATTGAAATGCTTCCGTGAGAGGGCAACGGGGCCCAGACAACAGGTCTAAAAAGACCGGCAGTTGGGCCTGGTCATCATCTGGCTGCACCTGACAATGCCACAACGACTCTAATTTCTGCACGTGATACTGGAACGCTGTGCCTTGCAATTCAGGAGCATCAAGGCCTCGAACCAACGTAGGCTGTACAACCTCGCTGCGCGTGCGGCCGTCTCGACTCGCCCCAGGAGTAGTCTCGCCGTCATATCAGCGAGCACGCTTGTGGAAACAGCACTTCTTGCCGATATGGTCTGGAGAGCCGCATACTCGGCCAGAGCGGAAGGTGATGGCACACCTGTGCTTGCCCTTGCTGCAGCCAGCTTCAAGTGGGAGTGCGGCGTGCTCCGTGTCTAGCTGCAGTTGTAGTAGATCATGTGCGTGGAGTTTCCTTTGATGCTTCGCTTGATCATTTGCGCAGACTTCGAGCCATTCAGCCGGATAGTCTCATGCAGTGTGACACGGACAGCCAGCTGTTTAAGTGGCTCCGCCATCTTGCAGATTCCCAAGCGCCCCCAGGCTTGTCAGTGACTTTGCCGCTCCAGTTGCTAGCTGGTACGCGGGAGGAAGCTGCGATCCATGTGTTGGCGGCGCAAGCTGATAGGAATGCACCCCAGCCAGCGTGCCTCTGGCGCCAAGCCTAAGCTGGTCAGCGTGCCTTCTTCCAGGACAGCATCCTGTGGATTGATAGCATTCTTGAGGGAGTGGCCCTCGAGCGGCCCTGGTGCCGAGCGTGCTTAGCACTGTGCCCAGCCGGGATGCAGTATTCACTCCAGAGAGAACGTGCCATCCTGCTCCGATGATTGCTCCAAAACGCGGGTTGCGCGAGTGGTTGCAGTGTTTGCAAGTTGAAAACATGTTATGTCAGTAGGTAGAGCTTGCTTCCATGTGTAAGGTAGGTTGTTTTGCTTTTTGTGGGTCGGAATCCTTTGACTTTGCATACGCAGGTGCTTGCGCTTGTCAGCTTGTCATGCCACGCAGCGCATGTACATGTCACATGTTCTGCAGGCCTTGAGTTTCTGCGCTTTGATTAACTGGCATCATCTGCTACCATGTGTGGTGTTGTGCCTGTCAGGTGATGCGTCCAAGACATGTTGCGTCGTGTGTCAACGTCAGCTCTCATCCTTTGATTCTTAAAGCTCCTCAGAACCCGGGCCATTAGTTAGTGCAGGCCTCCATTTTGCGTACTACGTGCGCCTAGTCTTCACTCAGACTCTCTAGTTCATTCGTTCCTTTCTTGTCCAGCGTGTGAGGGATCAGGCAAGTGAAGCTCTCCTGTGGGTGTGGTCCTGCTGTGTAAACGAGCGGTCTGAGCTTGCTTGGGGCGGGAGCTGGAATAGTAGTTCCAGCGCACGTGTGTGTAGGCCGCGAGAGTGCCATGTCTGCTTTTTCCATAGTCGTTGTGTGCTCGAGCCTGCGTGTAGCCGTCCATTTGCTTACCTGCGTCATGGCGACTCCCAACCAGATCGTTGATGAACTGGAGCAAAGGTTCAAGTTAGACGCCCTTGTGACCGAACAAATCTTGAAGGCTGGTGTGACCACCCTGTCGGAGTTCGGGTTCTACTGTCATCTGACTGTAAGCTCATCGCGTCGTTTTTCACCCCGAGCTTGCAGAATGCAAGGCTGCAGAAAGCCCGTCTTCGCCAAGCCTGGGCCGCTGTGTGTCAGGCAGAGAAATCCCGGGAAGAGAAGGGCCCTGCCGGTGTCATCGAGCTCGATGAGGATGAGCTCCTGCAGCTTACTCACAAGGAAGCCTTTTGGTGCAGGTATCATGCTGTGCTGCCCTAAGAGAACACTCCTACTGATTGGTGGGTCACTAAAGCTCAGCGAGCGTTGGCAAAGCGCTCGATGGACGTCGTGGACGTCTGGGACGCCCGGTCAATGTTCAAGCAGAGGGCAGCCACGCTCCAAGCGGCGCCGTGTTGCCGGCAGCCTCTACATCAGCGAGCAGGGTGACGAGGATGATGCTGGGGCAGGCGAGCAAACGCGGATCACGTACCTGCAGCATTTGCGTGTATACTTGCATGCGTTAGCCTTGCCCGGTGCATCCCCGTTGGACCCTGCGCCCACCGAGCGAGAGACGCCTGAGCGTAGTGTGGACTACGTGCAAGTGCCCTTAGATGTCTTGCTGAAGTACTGGTTCCGGTGTGAGAAGTTCGCGTTGCAGCTGCCAGAGCGCTTGCGCTTGTCGCATCTCCAAAACCTAGATTGCTCAGAGAGGGCTGGGTGGGTGCAGCGGTACGCAAACATTACCTCCACATTGGGTCAGTGTGTACTTGCTGTCTTTCTTTTCGTGAAAGAGTTGCGCGCTGGGTGGTCCCGTCCCGGAGCCGCCTGCTCCCCCAGCTCCCCTGCGTCGCTTGGAGTCAGATGCGGCGGCAGACGAACTCACAGGAAGTTTTGCCCACTTTGACATACTCAATTGCGTCGGACTTGACGCTGCCAAATGAAATTCACCGTACAAATCCAATAGCTGCATGACCTTCCATGCCAAAGTGAGTGCTAGCAAACTCACGCACCGCTGGCAGTAGATACCGCATTGCACCAGAGAAGACCGTCAAGCTACATGACATGGATGCCAGCAGAGCGCGATGGTACCGAGACCACAGCTGGATACTATTAGTCTTGTTCTGCATAGTCTCTGCAGGAA
Source organism: Symbiodinium pilosum (assembly GCA_905231905.1). NCBI lineage: Eukaryota > Dinophyceae > Suessiales > Symbiodiniaceae > Symbiodinium > Symbiodinium pilosum. Next base: position 209,985 of record CAJNIZ010016224.1, read on the forward strand.
CACATTCCTGTAGCATTGGGGCTAACTCATTGATGTTTACCTGCAACGGTTGCCCATCAGAACCTCCTCGACGAAGACGACGCAAAGCATCCTGTCGAGTCCCCACAGGGATTTCTTGAAACTGCTCAGGCCATTATCCCTCCAGATAGGAGCGCAAATCCTCATCTCGCTGGAAGCATGCTTTAACTTCAGCAAGGTGGTCACAAGCGCGTACCATCGCGCAGAACGCTGGCGCAAAGCATCCTGTCGAGTCCCCACAGGAATTTCTTGAAACTGCTCAGGCCATTNNAGCGCAAATCCTCATCTCGCTGGAAACATGCTTTAACTTCAGCAAGGTGGTCACAAGCGCGTACCATCGCGCAGAACGCTGGCAAACTGCCCTGACCTCGAGGGTTCTGATCCCGACCGGTCGCGCTACGTCGACGACTGAAGGGCTATGCTACTATAGCCATTCGTGGAGAGGTCCAAATCGAGGGGCTGCCCTGATTTATGTGTGTCCCACTCCTGGTAGAGCGTCTGACATGGAGACATACCTGCATGCATACATGAAACTGATGCACGCAGATGCGCAGAATCCAGATACACCATTCGGAGGTCGCAAGAATGGTGGACATTGTGAGATTTATCATTACTGGGCGCGTGAGACAGTTGCAGACTTGTTGCAGAAGTTGTCTAATATGACAGTGCGTGAGCTTGAGGAGGCTCGTGCGCATTTGCGTGAGCAGAGAAAGCATGAGAACAACACAAGATACTACACAGCAGGTCCGAAGAAGAGACCAGCAGTAGCGGATGACATAGCTCGAGTGATTCCTTCCCCGAAAGCTTTCCCAAAGAAGAAACCAGCTGTAGCAGCTGTGTTTCGCAAGCCCTCCATGACAAGCAATGATGGGGTCAATGTTGATTTTTTCTGAATTCATCGTAGCCATGCACCATTTTGAGTGTTTTACTACGTGAAACATGTAGTCGATCTCCGCAGGCAGGTGTAGTCTTATGGCAATTTGAGAGTGTTTTGCTACGTGAAACACGCAGCCTGTCTTTTCAAGCGCAGATGCCACTATTGTACTGACTCTCAAGACGAAACTGGTGCTGATATTCTGTTTCGCTGCATGTCATGTTGCTGCTGCACATGTCTGGATGTGAGTGTATGCAGAATAATTAGCAGTCAGCCCCAGGGTGGCTGATGTCTCAGCCGCCAGGGGGTGATTTCAGAAATACAAGCTAAGGATATGGTCCCTGTTGTGGCCTTTCGTCCTCGTATCAATAGGGAAGAGTTCAAAAGGTCTGTGTAGAAGTGAAATTCTATGAAAACATATAGCAGGACATACTATCAGAATAAGGACAGCCGCCAAAAAGTCATATTCCATAGAAGGAAATACAATTCCTTTTTTTTGCCAAGGATAGGGTCCCCTTTTGGGTTTTGGTCCACGAATGAGTATAATGTGCATGTGGATTTTGTGTTTTGAACCCTAAGCGCTAGACTCTCCAAAAATTCAGCCACCCCAGGCTGGCTGAATTTATAGATTCAGCCACCCTGGGGTTGCTGAATTTTTGTGCTCATTTGCAGCCTTCCTTCTTGGGAGCAAGCTTGAGCCTTCCTTTGATAGGAAGCTGCAAATACATGACTGGGAGGCTGGTTTCTGTTCTCCGCGGCGCAGGATTGCTAGATGAGGCCATTGTGCAGGCACATCCTGCCCATGGCCTGGCCAAACAGGAATTCACCATCCCCCTTTATCCTCACATTATAGTATAATCGCACCGTGTTGGGAATATGCACTATGAAGGGTAGGGGAGGTTGAAAACAAGGGGAAACGGATTCGTGATTAGTCATGAAGAAGAGTTTGGTACCCCCAGCCTTGCAAATTCGGCCTCTATAGCTTCATAGGGTCTGTGCTTGGGGGGGTTGAGGTCCCTAAGTTCCTCCCGATCAGTACAAACTTGAAGAGCAGGGTTTAGACGTAAGCGTATCTGGGTTAGGATGAGAAGGTGAACCCCTCGTCGGGCTGTCGTTTGGTATGGGTTGTGGATATACACGTCTGGTTGGGGCAGTGTTGCAGCGTGCCTCAAAAGAGACTGCCATTTCATGGCTGTTGAGAAGTTCCTTCGTCGAGTTGTTTGATCCGTGCCTTCACGGGGACTTCTTATAGCAGCTTGCGTGAGATAACTCCTTTATCTAGGCACTTGTCTTTGTCAAATTCTTCGTCGGAAAATCTGAGCACTTTGGGCAACGCAGGCTTGGCTTGAGACATGATCACATGGCAGGAAGATCCCAGTGCTGCGGGAACCGCCATCCAAGCATGGGCAGACGTTCCGCTCACTGTACCCGTGGAGAGGAGGCTGGGCAGGGCTCAGGAAGTTTGAGGTGACGTGAACAACGGGACCTCCAAGCAAAAAAGAGGATGCGCGTGAAAACCAAGACCTGTGGTTTCGTCTCGGAATAGCCGAAGGGAAAGTCTGCTTTCCCGTGTACGGGGTAGTAGACTTTAGAGTCAGGCAAGTTGCCAATACGGAACATAAGTTTCAGCAAAGTACATTCAAGGCACAGTCCAGCCCAAGCTGCCTTCTCTGGAAGCTTGCAGAGGCAGCTTGAGCACCGATACTATGTACACGTAAGATGTTGCAAGGCCTTTGGTGCTTCAGATCCTTAGGCCGCTACTGTATCCCCTATAGATCTGAAATAGTAATTCTCGTGGTTCCCAGTCACCCCAATAGCGGCGCTCTACTTGCATGCAAAGCCGACCCGAAAGATGCATAATCGTGGAACACCGCCCTCCCCGAAACCTTGCAGAATCCTCATGAGGGCTGCGAGCTACAGGTAGACGTGTCCATGTCGCGGCCTTTTGGCATCAACCCTTCTAGCCTGAACTGCGGTCTTGTGGCATCAACTTTCCTAGCCTGAACTGACACCTTTCAACCCCAAATGCAGGCCTCCAAAAAGCAAAAACCTAAGCCCAACACCCGAAAGCCTAGTGGCAGGCCTGCTCCAGCCCCGGACGCCCAGTCCCAGGCTCCTCGGGACTGTTATCGCAGAGTAGTGTGCAAAGTGGTGGACATACCTGCAGCAGAGAGGAGGAGTGAGGAGAAGAAGTAGGACAGGAAGCAGAGTAGAAGCTTGGGAGTCAACCCCAAATAGTAGTTTCTTTTTTTCTTTTCCCTTATCCAAATATAACCTCTATATAATCCCAATAATGTAGTAGTTTCCATTTTCTTTTCCATTATAACTTCATGTCCTTCATCCTCGAAGTTGCGATCTGAATGTCCTACAGCTGTCCACAGTGTACTTATGAGGCTTAGGCTTCTGGAAATTGTGGGCTTTGCTTGGGACCCTCAGGGAGTACAACCTTGCTGCAGTAGCAAAGCATGAGCACTAGACTGAAGACTCCTTGGGCCCCAAATGCCTAAGCCCTAAGTCCTCTTGTCTTCCCTGACGCCTCAGGCGGCACGTCCGTCCATGCAGCATCCAGGCCACCGAAAAACGTAAGGACATGCCCAAGTACTTAGTGTTGAACAAACTCGTTGACCCTGTCTTCAAAACGACAAGTGTCTGGGGCATTGCCATGAACACTCGCTTCATCCAGCCTGCTTGCCTCAGGGTGACATTGCCTGCGTGTGCGGGATACATGTTTGGACTTGGGGGTCCCATTCCAAATCTTTGGCGATGCATCTAGTCTCTAGTTTTGGGAAAGCCAAGTAGAAGGCATGTAGCCCTACGAGAAAGACAGGATGCATGTCCTGCGCTTCCCAACCTTTTTGTTTTGTCTATCTCAATGTGACTGGCCTTAGTCATTAATCCCAGATGCATAAGTCAAAAGTCCCTTTGCGCGGTGTTTTCATAAAGTTTCATGAAGTTCAGCCATGTTGCCCACAGGGCTGGGCAATCTAAGCGGGCAGATAGAGGGATACTGCGATCTAAATCTTGTCCCAAAGCCCAAATTCCTGAACTTTTATACGCCCCCCATAACGTTCCATGTTGCTTCAGGGACCACGGTCTCCACAGCTGCACCTGCGGTGGCTGGTGACCCTACGTGCTTGCTGCCTATCTGCCTCCATGCTGAATCTAAACAGTAGGGGGGATGGGAGGGTTGTCAAACGTGAGGTATTAAGGCACCCTGTTTTTGGTGCATGGCTTTTCAGGCAGTTTCTCGTGACTTATGAAGGTGGATGATGGGCGGTGGGCTGAAACTAAATGAAAAGGGATTTTCTGCAGGCATTATCATGAAGCCTCTTTTTATCTCCGTTCTTGTACCATCCACTTCGCAAGGTAGAGTCCTAGACTCAGAATCCTGCACCCCAGCTGACAACGAGAGCCCAAACTCTGAACCCTCAAGCCCAAATCCAGAATGCAAGTCCATACTGTTTTAACCCCAATCTCCAACATCACAAGTTTGCAGAAGAGTCTATACGACGCGCTCAAAATCACCTAGGTGGTTCTTGGAGGAGAAACATCATACATTTATCCCAAGAGGAAGTAAGACTACATCGTGCATGTGCCCGTACACAGCTTGGTCTAGCTGTACTCCAATCTGAGAGTCGGCCCCTTCGTGTGTTTGAAGCTTCCGGTTTTGCAGCCCAGACATCATCATGGCTGCCCCTACTACCTCGCCTGCGTTCCCCTTATTTATGTTTTCTTAAGGATAACTACGGATAACTGAGTGGGAGCCTAGGGATGTCCAAGGCAGGTTTCAGCTTGACACAGCTCCCCGCCTTTTCATCCTGGAGCACACAGATGGCGCCGGGCACAGGATGAAGTCCATCCTGGAAGCAATTGCCATCTCCTGGCGGAACAGACTGAACTTCGGCGGGCTTGTAGCACAGACTCTGGGTGCAAAAGTGTAGCTCCTTTTGTTGTCCTTGTAACATTATCTGGCCTGCGAGGAGGTGGCTACTCCCCCGGGTGAACTTCTAATCAGCTGAGCCTTTGTTCTGCCTGGACACCTAGGACTTGGCCCCTCACGGACCAGCATATTGACTTTCGAGTCGTCACAGACTTCATGCTCGGGACAGGGGCCTCCAAGCAGCTCTGCATCTTCAACATCAGTTCGAAGCCAAGGTTTCACAAGAAGCTCCTCAGAGTTTGCTAAGAAAACAGGTGCCAATTTTAGCTTGCACCATGGAACCACAAAATGCGCGTCATTTGCTAGGGGGTTTGACTGCAGTAAAGGTTCAACGATGTGCGCGCCTTGGAGGCTGCAGTCAATCTGGTGCCGCCATCTGCGGCTATCTTCTGCCACGCAGTGAACGAATGGCTCGGGTCTCAATTTCCGCACTTTTACATTTGAACATAGGACGTTTTCAAGCGAGCTCGGGAAGTTAATCACCGCCCTAAGCCCGGCTGTAACAAGCACCGGACCTCGGACATTTTGAACTGATCGTTGCCAAGCCTGTGGGCCCAGGGGCTATGACCGCAGCGTGCCCA
>CAJNIZ010016225.1:0-40015 GCA_905231905.1 Symbiodinium pilosum
CGCTTTATCTGTCAGTGTTCTCTGAGCCCTGTCATGGATACAGCTAACCTACGTGGTTATGTAGGAGTCGGGGGGTTGTAGGCCCCTTTTTCGGGGATTTTGTGATGGAGAACCCCTCGCTGGAGAAGATTTTAGGGCTTGCATACGAAGGGGAGTACATGGGATGATCTGAAGGGCGTAATTAAGGCTTTGGGTTGCTGCAGATTCTGCTCTCTGTAAGCAGCATGGATAACTGGATAATAAGACGATCGGACTGAGAGAGGAGAATAGGGCATGTAAAGCTTACAGCGTACCCTACAGGCACCCCACTGTAGCATCTGTATATCTAGGCCTCACCTGTGAGAAACATGGCCTCAGGGTGTCCTTTGTTGTCATGGTCATGTCATAGGGCAAGTCCACACATCAAAGTCGCAAAGGAGGGGATGTCAGAAGAATGATGATTCTATGTGCATACAAGCGCGTGATCATAATTTTCCAAATAGTTTGAATGCTTCCGGGGCAAAAGCTGCTCTTGCATTAAAATGAGGGCCGGCGAAGAAAACATGCCTGACTTGTGAGCCAAAGACCATCTTGGCCCCTTTCAGTTTGCCGTCAAATTGAACTTGGATTCTGAAGGATCCCGATTGAATATGCCTTTGTCAGACTCATGGTCAGAACAGGAAACGGCACGCAAGGAGGTCATCAGCAAATCCCAAAAAACTACTAGATCCCGCTTTCAAACCCAATTTTGGGCGTCGGGCGTGCCAGACACGTTTAGCCTCTGCGTAGTTCCTTGGCGAACATGGTCGCTGGATTCGAGGATGGGTTTGGAAACTATGGCGCTGCGGGCTCAATGCTTAGGACGGTTTGGTTACGGACTGCTTGCTCAAAGCAATTCTGAGCACCATCGGAAACGAAGCAAACATACATGGAGTAGAGCACCAGTTTCAGCCAACAGACAATTCCAAAAAATCGGAAAACCCTCTTTTCTCCCAAGCTCCAACCCTGGTCCTTATGAAGCCAACACGCAGGCCCAGTCCCAGGTCTGACTAACCATGAGCCCGGACTCTCAGTCTGACACCCAATTGTGCACGAAACCGGACTGAAGCAGCCAGGCATCCGCAGAGTGCGTACCCAATAAAGCTGCAGCGTCTCTGGGGCGATGTTCGCCCTGCCGAAAAGGGTGTGGCGAGGAAACGTTCAGGACGGGTATATGCTACATGCGACGAAGCCCTGAGGCGTCTGAGGCTGGAGACCTTACAGTAGTTTACCAGAATGTGCTGGCCTCCTACACCTGCCATACCGAGAGAGGCTCAGATCTGTGAAAGACTGTCTGAGCTATACCCCCAAAGCTTCACTTGAAATTGCACAATTCCTGGGTCCTGGAAATTACCAGGTTTCCAAATCAAGTTATGCTTGACTCTTCTCGCTTGAGGAGCCCACAAAACGGCATAGGCAAGCTGTTCGCATCACACGTGCAAGAGCTCAATGGGCAATAAAGGTTCTCAACTTGCCAAACAACCCTTCACCGCAGCAATCAAATGGTTAACACTGCATTACAAAAGGTCCAATCAGGGCAAACTACGCAGAATCAAAAAAAGCTACAATCCAGAAAACCAACGAATTCACCTGTAGATCCCTCTTCCTGCATCCTCCTCACCCTCCTTGCGCCCTGGATCCCTGACTCCGAAACTCAACAAAAGTTCCAGGCCTGTTGAAAGCCTTGCTATCCTTTGTTGATGCCAGGAGATCGTCGAAGATCTCCTTTGCCTCGACATTATGCAGTTTGGGGTGTCTGAGGATGTAGGTCTTTGCAGTTAAAGGTGGAGTAAACGAGGAACAAAGTTGTAATTGTCCTGTAGCTCGTGCGGCAAGGCTCCTGAATCCTGCTTCTTCGGTCGAGGGTTGGGCGGCTGAAGGACAACATTGCGGTGTTGAAGTTGGAAAGGCTCTTTGTGCGCACAATTCCAAAGTCATACTGCCTAGTACCTTAAGGCCTTGCCGGGCCTCACCCAGTCGACTACATGTTCGTACTTTGGCACAGAGATCCTAGGTCCACTAAATTATGAAGGGTGGCTCCTCAACCCCAGGCCCAAGGCCGCGAAAGTTCATTGACGGTCTCTAGTGCCTTCCTTTGGATCCAGCAAGCCGCAACCAAGCGAGCCGTAACAGTTCAGGCACACTGCAGCATGTCGGCCTGTGTCTGTCTAAAGTGTCCCATATAATCAGGATTCAGCCCATGTAGGGTTATCCGACGGGGGCTGTTTGGTTGAGGCGTCCGAGGCTTCAGGCTGGGGCCTTTTTCCTGTCCACTGCACAGTGTTCCGGTACCAGGTCGTTACATGCTGTCCCGACGATCAGTCTACATTTGTCGTTGCAGAATACAAAATGCCATATCTGAGCAGCTTGATGCAGTTTGTGCTGCCCCAAGAGCCTGGAACTTCTTTGGCAAGGGCCTGGTGAGCTCTTGCAATTCCAGGCAAATGTGGTCCTGCAGGCTAATCAGCTTAGGGCTGGTGCATTGGAAGTCTAGCGCTGGGCGGGATGGCGGTCGACACTGCTACAGGGATCAGAGGTTTGATCGCTGAAAGAAATAAGCACCTAGATGTTCAAGGGTTGGCGCTTCAAGGGTATTTGCAACCACTTTTGCCCAAAGTCGCAGACTCAGACTCGGCCTTGAGCAAACAAACGCTACAGCCCACCGCAGCCGCAAATCGTGATTTTACACTACAGCCTCTTTGCGCTACCAAGAACAGAATCCGAAACCCAACCCTATCAGAACTCTGAGTACGAGCGCCGGTTCCCGTGAAACCTCAACCTGCATCAACAGCCCCTCCTCCTCCGCGTGCACGCCCTGATCCCTGCAACAGTCAGGACACGATGCATGGCTAATTAAGTCGAGGCTCCAAGCTTGGCTGAGATCCACCGAGCTTGCAGCTCAAGTATTGCTATAGTACTACTGGAAAGCATACATCATGTGGAGGGTGTTGAGGATTTCTTGATTAGTTGCAATCTATCTGTCCAGGTTTAGGCTGGCTGAGCCTGGTTTGGCATCTGGGAACAGGTGATTGAACGATCTGACCACCAAGTACAACGAAGTTGAGTGAAGCATGAGCAGATCCTGACTGCTAGTGTCAGAGGTTGAAATACCCTAACGAATCTGTTGGCTCAGAGCCATTAGTTGAAGAGGCCCCAATATATCCGAAGCAATCATTGGACAATACGGAGACAACCCTGATGCTGTGTTCAGTCCATGCATCCCAATTTGTGATACAAACATGCTGTTCCCTCATTAATCATGAAGTATAAGCCTCCAGAAATGCAGATGGCTCACATTCTTCTCAAAGCAGGAGTTTCCCTGCACTAGGCAGGATGCACTCCCTGAGAAGCAGCACTGGAGACGTCGATGTAAGGCCCTTTGTTAAGAAGTCATGGAGAATGAGTCCAACGAGGACAGTTGCCCATGCATGCTTAAGAACACACAGACTGCTTTTTCGCAAGTACCACGAATTTTGTGGATTGCTTGCTTTGGGGCATGGCCATTGGAGACTTGGATCAATTTCCTGATGGCAACCCCAACTTTTTCATCTGACAGTCTTTTGCGAGGTGCCTAACCAACCTCATGAACAACAATTTCTTAGTATCCCGGACAGGAGGTAAGAACACACATTTGGAAAGGTGCTAATGGGAGGCGCCGCTGCCTCTGAAAAAATCGGCGAAGATCTTCAAAGCTAAGGGAGTCACCCCCTTCGCCAGCAGACCTGATAGTGGAGAAGGAGGTAGTTTCTGAAGTTTCCAGAAAGAAGTGGCCAAGCTGTATGAAATGGAATATACCAAGATCTCAAGATGGCACTAATAATTACATGTCAGATTGCCCGACCGCTAGGATGATGATGGCCACAGATGCCTGCCACGGCCACTCTTGCAACACGCTGGCAAGTTCAATTATGAATGTTGGGTGCGGGGACTACTTCTCCAAACAATAGAGGGTGCCGCACTATCCGGCAAGTGCTTCAGCACACCCCGGTCAGGTAAATGCAAATCTTTCTCGAAGCCTAAAGCAGATTCTAGACGTGTCTTAGGCATTGGTCTAGTCTAGTCAGCAAGTCTTATCCTCAAAGCCCAGGGACTGTCTGGGTATCTCTTGAAAGCGTGTTCGCCTCTATGCTGCCAAATCGTGTTCATGGCAGTAAATAGTCGGACAGAGCCCCCGACCTGATTGCTGACCCTAAAGACAAGAGCCCCCGCACTCAACAATTCACCATAAAACCCCACAACAAAATGACCTATATCCCACAACAAAATGACCTATTGGGAGTCTAGAACCTCTACATGGCCCCTTTTCTCCCCACAGGGCCGCCAGGTGTTGTGCAGACCAGGGGCCGCATCAGCTGCTTGACGGCCGAGACTATCTCCTGCAACTATCACAGGGTTTCTCGCGGCGAATTGAAAACTGCCCAGTGACCAGGTGAACATTGGCAATACCACAGGGTTTGTTGCACGTGAATACATATTAAAAAATCAAGCACTATTGCGGGCATGCCTTTCCAATCCTGTCCAACAAGTTCAAGCATCCTTCAACGGAATATTTGCATCATGCCCCATCGGTTTACCTTGCTGTATGTACTTGAGACTGGAAGCCATTCCTTGACAGGAGAGAGTCTACTGAAGGGTAAGGATTCACCCTTACAGAAGCCCCACACTGGATTGCAAGTATTATAGAGCAGGATTGCAAAGCCAGGAAAATTTGGTTTCGTACACACGTCAGATCCATGCATGCACAAGCGCGCCCAGCATAAATCGCGATTACAGAATGGGAAACATGAAGAAGTGAAGCTGGAAAGGCCTCAGCGCATGGCAATCAGAGCATTTTTAACAGCTTAACACGAAGCAAAAAGGGCGAGCTCCGCAAAGAACACTCATCAGCAAAATTCTCCAAATTACCTCTCTACATGATAAACATGTGTATACGTGCAACGAATCAAGAGGCTCCCGCAACAATCCTCTTCTTTCACAATTCTCCCATCAACATCAATTTCCCTCAGTTCCAACAGGCCTTTGGAGCCATAAACCTCAGCACAACACTTGAACTCTTGTGTTCTCTTTTGAAGGCTGTTTGATGTCTCTACAGGAATAATGCCATGGAGTACTGCTTTCCTTCAATATTCGGAGCAGGTGAAGCTACCCTGACATGGGGAGTTGTGCTCCTGGTCGTTTGGGCCAAGCAAAACCATAAGTAATTCTACTGAGACATCTGAAAAGGTTGGAAGCGCAATGTAGGTCTACCCTACCCGAAACTCATTCACCAAGTCACAAAGACCAATCTTTAAGTGCTTTTAGTATAAGCTTGATGATGGGTTTGAGAATGAAAGATGCCACTCAGAGAGCTGCTTCAGGCTGTGTCTTAAGGGTTGGGATTTTGCATCTAACTTTAGTGCTTGCTGTGTCACAACTTGTGGCAAATGGAGAACCGTTGAAGATGTGTTCTTGGTTTTGCACCTTAACACTTCAGAGTCGAAGGCAGCTCAAAACTTGACATGTGGAGGGGCTCTGAGTCTGGTTTAGGGGTTCCAAGCGACTCAAAACGGTACGTGGGAATCTCAACGCGCTCTCTTGTTGGTGGGCTGGCTGGTTGAATTACGTAGCCCCCGCCCACAGAAACAAGAAGGAGGTTGGGGGGTGGGCTCGGACTCAGGAACTTTGTGATGTTTGATTGCAGCTCTGGCTTATAACTAGATCAGCTGACCTCCGGGCAAACTTGATAACGATCCAACATGACAACCTCCTCAGTAAGCACCCCCTTATAATTCCTGTAGCTCCATGCAATGAATGAATTGCGGGCTTGATGACATCAAGTAGCACAAAAAACATAGCAGGACTTTCAAGCTAAGAAGCTCAAGCATGGTTTCTTGCAATAAATTTGAAGTTTCATGGTTCAGGGTCTGAAGCAGTACTTTGGAGCCAACATTGCAGGTCCTCAACCCTCTGTATAAACCAAGTTTCCATTTAATTCTCGATCTGGTTCTCCGCTATTCTAAGTTGTTCGGATTTTTTGGACCCTCAGCTGTAGTCTGCGCGGGTTTAAGGTTCACCGGCTTGTGTTGGGGGCTACATTGCTGAAGCCTGAGGCGTTTCCTGGAGCAACTTGATACACCACCCTAAGTTACGTAGCAAGGCAATCCAAAACGAGTTCATCTTTAGGGGTGGACCTTGCTAAGGTTAGTTTGGCGAGAATTACATGTAAGTGGGCCTATAGACAAAGAATCCAAAGTATAAGCCGCGACATGGACACATGCGCTTGTCTTCCAAAGATGTGGCTCCTCATGGGGCTGCTATGATTATGACGATGCTATGGGGGGTTGTCAGGGAGCAAGCAGCCTTCGATAACAAAGCAGAACCTACCATGCTTGCTCTGTACAAAGCCTTTCTGAGGCTTCGTCTGGCCGTACATGTTTTCCAGTAGCTCTTGAAGCTCGTCCTGCTGCAAGGATCCACTTCCATCCTGGGTGCGAAGGGCAAATCTGGATGTGCCAAGCAATTGAATCCTTCATGCTGGCAACACTTGCTGATCTTGTGCTGTGGGCGCTTTCGGGTGGCCTCAAGCCAGGGGCAGCAAGGATCTCTTAGCAAGTAGCCGCCCATCAAGACATCCCTTCTGTTTCTGTTCTTGCTAAACCGATGGGACCCAGTCACCATGTTGCGGTCCAATTCATGGGTACAGCTGGTCTTGAAAGCTCCTCTCCCTCTTGACCCAGATCTGAGGCGTTGAAACCCTCTGAAAATCCTGCTGTGCCACCCGTGGTGGGGTGGAGGTGTTAAAGCCTAGTTCTGCCGATCCTTCAGCTATCACACTTCTGGAGGGTTGAGCTCGCTGGGCTTCGGATTCGGGATTGCAGCATGCGGCATTCTATCATTCGCGGCACTACTAGAGTGAATGCTCTTTGCATGATCCCCCTACAGCTAATTGTCTAGACACCGATGGCAAGGTCTCTCTCACGGACACTACTGGGGAAAAGGGTGTCGGCCGCCTGTACTATTGTCACCTTGAACTAGGCACATGTGCCTCGGAAGAACAGCTCAAATTCTTTTGCAGGCTTTGACTCCGAAATTGATGACTGTGAAGGGACATTGCAACCTGATTTGCTTGCCCTCGCTGTCGACATATTCCCTTAGAGACATGACTCTGCAGCAGTCAGTGCCTGTTCATCATATCATCTTCGTACTTTCAGCCGGGACTCTGTGTCCAATCTCTCGAAGAGGGCACGAACCTTCTCCATGGACCTGGGCTTGATTGATACATGTGCCGTGCCTTGCTTCTCGAGTGATTCCGTAGAATGGGGCACATGTTCAAAATCCAAAAGCAATTTACAATTGGGCTATAGTGTTGAGCGTTTGTATGGCTGTGGGGCTTAGAATTCATGTTCTCGGCTTTTAGGCCGTGTTTGACCCATGTCAGTGGCCTTGAAGTCTGAAGCTTCAACGAGCGTCGGGCCGAGCGCGTGCTGCTGGGTCTACTGGGCAACTCTGAGATAGCGCTCCGGAAAGCTCTTCCCGGCTGCCCTGGAATAAGCAACACCCTCATGAACCTTGCCCAGTTACGCCTCAGGGTACGAATCTGAACCTTTTGCTTCGTCCTCTCCAAAAAGACTTTAATCATTGCTTGCAAATTTCAAGAACCACTTCAGAGGCCAGTTGGCTGCCGTCGGGCCACGCGTCTGCCCTCTGCTTCTTCTGCAAGGCCACTTCCCTGGCTGTAGCCACTGGGGAGCATTCATTGCTATTAGGGACATCAGGCTTTAGCACGGTCAAGAAGTGCATTGAGTCATTGAGTGTCGGCTCAGCTGCCGAACATTGCGTGAGGACTGAAAAGTACTGACTTTGTGAATGAATTGTGTACAGGCTGTCATTGATGAAAAGCCATGTCAGCATGGAACACTCTGCTTGAAAACATCTATGGTCTTATCAAGGAAAGCTGACCTTTTCAGGCTTCAGATTCAGATTCACACAGTTGTGAAGGAATCTAATCTTGCCTAGTATGGCTTCTCTAGACCGAAATTCGCAGCTCTATCCTCAGACTTGAAACGGCATTACATTTCCTGTCGAAGCTTGATTGATTTCAACGGCTAGGCTTGAAGCCACCCATCCCGTAACCCTCAAAGCCACATACTTCGTACAGCCGTTGTCTCGGCGCTTAGCTGCTGAATCAGACATCGGCCCTTTGGACCCCCAGTACTCCTCTCTTTCAAAATGGGATCTGTAGTTTCAGCGTCTACATACAACCCCATGATCCCCTTTCGGATCCTCTTCGCGATGTGGCCCCCAGTTCTGATGCCCAACAAAAAACAGCTCTAACACCTGTACAAAAAACTTTGCGACACTCCCTCAGGCACCTCCTGGAAGCTGCAACAATGGACACCTTGGACGACTCCTGCTGTAGTACCTCCTGGGAAGCCGGAATCCAATCTCATCGATTATGGACTCTGAAAGGGTTCCTCATCGCTAGATGCGGCAGGGCTTACTGGGGAGAGTTCTGTTCACGGGCCAAGGTTCAAGATTTTACTGCCGCTGAAGGATGATATCGGTTGTCCTCGGGATCAGCTTATCCTGCAACGCGAACTCAAAACCCCCCGTTCGGGGGGGAAAGCCAACAACACTCCGCATTGAGGACCTCACCTGGTACAGAATGCCCTCCAAGCATGTTGACTAAAACAAATTTCGAACATTGGAAGGCATTCAACTTTGATAATGGAAGACATGCGGACCTCAGATTCATCAAATCCTACTGTAGCACCTGACCCAGTTTGCGCTACCTAGTGCTGATTTATCGCTTTCTCAGAAGCTCTAAACTTTCTAAACCTGGACATCTGACACACTGCCTTTGCTGCATTGAGAAGACTTTGGCTTTGTAAAGCTGCGGGCGGCCACATCTATTGCTTTCGACTAGAAAACTCTCGATCTGCATAGACGCCCAGGAAGCTGAATAGAACTTCGGTAGTAATTCCAGGACAAGCACCTTTGTTCCAACTCGGATAGTGGCTTCTACTGGACACCCCATTACGGCAAGCTTTCCACGCTGTAGCAACCAAAGTTGCATCATTACTCCATCAGACATTTCATCCCTAAGCCCCGAACCTCAACACTCCTGAAGCCCAATATGCAACCTGAAGCTCACACGGGATCCGGCCTCCGGAGCTCGGCTGAGGCCTGTCTGTGGGTTTTGGATATGCCCGGAATTCATCATTTACACTTTCCTGCGGCATGGCGTTGGGCTTGCGGATTTCTGGCTTCATGCTATTTGGATGCAGATTGAGGAGTAACATGCAAACACGCGTGCAAAACCTGGACGGCAATCTGGTTTGAACGCGCTTCTATGCAGGCCGTTTAGGCCAACGCAGAAAACTTATGTCCAACGAAGATCTTGCCCGCTTCGTCGCACCTGTGTGGTTGGTATGTAGAGCTGTTGGCCTGCTTGTCCTAGCTTTCCTACTTCTTGGGCACATTTTCAGCACCTAGAATACTAGCCACGCCCGCATGGGTTTGGATCATTCTGAAAACGGGCAACCCTTCACATACCCCCTCGCGCCACCAAAAATAACGTAGTCCTCATAGTAACAACCGCAAGGTAAAACTGAACTTTGAGAGACCCTCGCATGAAAAGTGGGCGGCCTTGAAGAGCAGTCTGTAATCTCCAAACTGCCCGACTGGAGACCTGGCAGTCATTCCGTGGTCTCTCACTCTCGGTTTGTTGATACAGTTGTTGAAGGACAGCATGGGATCTGGGTCTATTGCTCATGATGGAATGGACCAGAAGTAGAATAAGCTGAGCATCTGAAATTCTTTGGACTGAAGGCTGCGCAGGAACCAGGAACTACTTCTAAAGCAACATTGTAACCTTCCAAGCCCAACTCCAGATACCAAACTCGAAAAAAAAGAAAACTGATCGCACGAATCCTTCCGGAAACAAAGCTTGTACCTGCAGACTTCAGACTCCAACACACCACATGCATTTAACAATAACAAGCAAAAACAATACTGCACTTCCTGCTCCGTCGGCCGCCTTCTGTTCCCAGGCCAGCCAACTATGATGCCCATGGATGCTTGTACATATCATCTTCGGCCATTTTACTCGCGGAGCTTTTTCCTTAACCATGCAGGGTAGGCCGTGGCACTGAGGCCCGGGGAGGAACCAGGCGTGGCCTCCAGGGATCATTGAACTGCACTGGGCCGTGTAGAGTGTGAAGGTAAACATCTTTTCCAGGGGGTTACACGGGATGATCCTGAACTCTGAGCAACTCCTCGGACTCCTGCTTGATGCAACTGGCTGCTCCCAGGAGTTACGGCAAGTTTGGTGTGTGACAAGAAGGAAATTCTGCAGCGACATCCTCGAAGCTGTCACAGGGTTGGGACATGCTGAGCTGCACATTTCTGGATTTCTGGGCCTGTGTCACAATCTGCACGTTGAGCACGTCTCCCAAGCTCGTGGCGTAGGAGGCAAACTTCAGTTCCTGATCTGAAGTTTGGGGCTTCCCCCTTTGTGACACCGGTCCCGGGCTTCATGTCTTGCATCTTTACTGCCAGCTCAGCACTGCAGCGCGTCATGAGCTTCCAAACCACGGACGAGCACCGTAACAACGAGTAAGGCCTAGCCCGTGACCTCAAAAAGTTCATAATCCCTTGTCAGTCAGGCCTACATAATCAACATGTCATTGTCCAATCCTGAAGCTTCAAAAACGGAGGTCTTGAAGCTAGGACCTAACAGCCGCAAAATCTAGACCGTGAACACTAACCCAGATTCGGAAGTGCAACACGAACATAAAACAACCCTGAAACTGCAGGTTAAGGCTGCTCTCCAAAACCCTAGCAGCTAGTATCAACTCTATAGCCCAGCTTCTGAACGCTGAACAAATGAGGCCAAGCGTCGCTAGTACAGGGGCGCAACAGCGAAGCTGCACAAATCTGGGGGGGCTCGCACTCCACGGAAAAAGAGCCGACGACCAGATCTGCCTGCAACGAAATCTTCAGGGTTTCAGGTCTCGTCTTAAGCGGGCTCGGCGGAAGGGGTCTCGAGTGCGGTCTCGTGCCCATGCTTCAGCCACAGCTAGGCCGCAACAGCCCAAGCAGCGCTTTGCGCTCAGCTTTGGAGGAATCTGAGTTTTCACATTGCAGCAAAACCCTGTGCCTAGGGTGACTTCCCCATGTTTCGGGACTGAGGGCTGACAATTTACCTACCAAGCCGAACAACATTAGGCCTCGTACAATATCAACCCTGACACAGGACGCCCAAGATTTCACAACCCCCCCCCCATCCCGGAATTCCGCACTTCAGAGTCACCTTGACGTTGGGCGTCTGGCTGGCCAATGCATCCTTGACAAAGGGTTCTTGGCATATGCCATGGAGTAGGAGGAAGCTTCAGGCTTTGAAGCTTGGATTCTGGTGCGGGAGATCTGGAGCGATTCCAAGGTGTCACAGCCGGTTGCCCACGTAAGCCATTGTGAGTGTTTGGGGCAGGCGTATATTCTCTTTGGGTCATCGGGGAGATACCGTTGTGGGATGAGACTTGAGGCTCATGCAGGGCTACGATGTTGGTTCTGGGTGTGCAGCTTTAGGTCTGGGGTCTGTGCATGCAAGACTTGTGAAGAGGGTTCCGCATTTTCAGGGCTTGCTTGAGGCTCAGGAGCGCAAAAGGCCTGCATCTGTTCATGTTCAGACCTGGGGGCTGCAAGCCTGGGAAATCACAGAGCGGTGCCGACGAGATATATGTCAGGCTGTCCCACAACTTGGTTGCGATCACAAGTATGCACCACAGTGATTCTTTTACCTCGAAAAGGTTGACATGACTTCACCTGCGTGTTCAGTAGGTACAAGTACTGGGTACTGCGCTGTAGCAAGTATAGTCAAACTGTTGCCGGCTTTCACGTCCAACCCCCAAGCAGCACTGGTTAGATCTACTGGATGGGGGGTGCAACTCCCAGCAACCCGTACAACGCCAACCAAGCTCACCCCAGAATGTGGCGCAGATTAGACTTGCATGGGCCCTGCTTGTCGAGCCCTCAGCCCCAATAGCCAACCTGCACACCCTTAAGGATGGTTGGGCAGCAGGTTGACCCTGGACTCTTCTTGGAGCTTTGGCATGGCTCCTCCCAGCCCCACTTTAAAGCCATCTGCATACATGATTATTTCAAAGAGGCCTGAAAAACTTGTGTAGCGACCCGTAGAACCCCGTGGGGGTGTGATGATAGTCCCTGCAGAGCAGAATAGACTCTGACATCTCGTAAGTCAAGGCAGCTCATGCCTTTCGGTCCATCCTCTTTAAAACCAGGATTCTCTTGAAGGATGGGGTTGTCCTTTTCGAATCCTCATGTATGCAGACCGCCCAAGACAACCCAACAAACGCCAATTCCTATCGGACTCTCTGTCTGAGCTCCGCTCGGTAGAAATCACCTGAGCGGTGTTCTTTAGCTGGTTGAGGGTCTTGGGCCAGGGATTTGGAGTTTCTGCGCTTCGGATCTAAAGTTCAGGGTTTGGGAAAGTGGGATTTTGCATTATTCTGCTGTGTAGCGATCCTGACAAAGAAGTACTACACAAGGGATCTGGTTAACCATACATATATTAAGACCACTAGTTCCTCGGTAATCCAGCCCCTGCGTCCTTTACCCACTTCCTTGGATAGTTTGCACAGAATTGGCGAGATCGCTTCAACAAAATCGCAATGGACACCCGCCTCCGATTCAGAGAGCGACATCTCCTCTGTCTCCTGCGTTGCCTTGGACTTATGGTTTTATAAGATGCTGCAGGTTCTCGAATTCAGGGACACTAAAGACGAAGGAACCCTATTCTTGGAATTTGGCATTATGGGAAGGGCTTGCGGTGCAAGGGACAGGGTTCTGACAGGTTCTGTGGTGCTGAGTCGACCACGAAAGGACAAGCCAACACTATGCCGTTCTCCGGTTAGAGTCAAGGGTGTAGACTCAGGGGCGTATCTATCTTCAAGCCTAGAGGATGATACATGTGAGGCCTAGAATCTGACTAGATCAGCGAAGCCTGAAAAATACCCTGAACCAGAAGATTTGTTTTACCAGTCTGCATTTTTCTGATAAGCCACAAAAGCTACCGTTCGGGTGGCAAGCCTTCTACATCCCAAAGATCGGACCCGTACCTCCACAGGCCGAACGAGACCTGCCATCCCCAAACATGTCTGTGATGTTTGGCAATATTTCTGTCGGATATCCCATGACGCACTTCAAGGTAAACCTCGCATGCAGCCACAGAAAAAAAAAAAAAAAAAAAACGTAGCCTGCATCACGGCACATCTCACCCCCAAGTCTTCCAAAGCCCGACGGCATAGATCCCTAGCATCAATCAAACGGCACACCTTCTTTATCTCCAAACCCAAAACTCCGAATCTTCATCCCAACCCCCGGTCAATATTTAACCCAGACACCGCAGAGATCTGCACATCCTGGAGTTGCACAGAGCAGCCCATGCCTGGAGCAGCTTAAATTTGAACTACGATGCTCCCTGCACTGGATGCAGCATTGCCTTAGAAAAACTGGGAACCACCCAACAGGCCCGGACAAACCTTATGTAAAGCAACCCTAACGTTCCCGGCATGTTTTCACTATGTTGCTGTATGCTGGCAACGATTTTGTGGAGGCGCTCCACTAAACCCAAATCCATGCTCGATCGCGGTGGCAGAGCCTTGTTCCTCGGAGGCTTGAAGAACCTCAACCTTCATCGCTTTCAGCGTCACCTGCGCAGAAGCAACTTCCAGGGTCAGTCCTTCCTGACGAACCCGAATACTCCCTAAGAGTCTCTGACTGAAGCTGGGGTGGAGCACGGCCCCAAGAACAAGGTCAATCCTATGACTCGAGCAGCAAGCACCGAATGTGTTGGATGAGTCAAGGCCCAGATGCAGGTACATGTGTATGACAATAACAGGTTCACGTGTAAGCCAACAGTGCAAGCTGGGAACAAAATGCTGGGTTCTGTGGCAAAAGGTTTTGACGCAAAAATAAGAGAATGTGTGCTTGGCTGCACACTTGCACTTTACAGGCATTCTGTCTGGTAAGACTGTACCGGTCAAACTTGAGACTGCAGATGGCATGGTGAGGTCATGTAGCAAGGTTGGTCTCATCTTGTAGCCCCAGAATACTAATTGTTGTACTACAAGCAACTCAAACACACCCATAAATGGAGAATAAGTCGTGCATGCTTTTGCACTGGGCCATGAACCTGCACATCAGAGCCAAGTTCTCTACGACCTTCCCACTCTTGGGATGGCAGCGGGAGACGCAGATCGGTGGCTCGAAGGACTTCTTCGAGTCAAGCAGACACTTGGCTGCTTCTTGCTATCGTTTGCCGTCTTAACTTGTAATATCTAAGTACACTCACAAGTTCTCAAAGTGTTAACACAGCTTCAACATGCTTCTAGTGCCTTGGCCTTTCAGTGCTCGGAACACGTTCAAGCCACGCCTCCTTAATGTTTTCAAATGGGAACGGGTGCGCAGTCTTTGCTGCTGTGGACAGGTACGACCAATTTCTTGGCAGCTCCTCATTTGTCATTGAACCGCTGTTGCAGCATACTAGGGTATACTTTGTATCTGAGTTCCTTCTCGTTGTCATAAGTGAATGCCGGACAATCCTGACCGAAAAGAAAGGCTAATGCTATGGGTGCAACACGACACAGAGATTTGATGCGGACTCTCAGCAAATGGTGAAGCACACCAAAATGTATGAAATAGTTGGCCACGTCTGTTCCACTGCTTGAACAGGTACAGTCTTGCACTTGCACGACCACTAAGAAGGCCGTCGACACCTTGTGGGTCCACATGCCAGACTAAAACACTCTTCCGCAGGTCCTGACCTGTACAGCGACTCATCTGGATTGCCAATAAACTCTTTGTCCCATCATTGGGCATAGGTCGCAGTCGGACCCTTAGGGTCCCATCACCCAGCAACAGTCGGGTGCCCACGTCTTCGCCAGAAAGGGGTCCTTCCAAATTTGTCCAATCTCGTCCTGTCTGCGCCCGCATCCAGCAGCACGTTCACGATGTTATGGTGGCCATTGTCCTTAATCTTTGTTCTCGGAATCCACAGCAAGAGGCCAAGCTGCACGAGGACATAAACAAACTACACGAATCTGGTGCAAGCACAACTGACAGCATCCTGAAACGACTCAAGCTAGAAGCCACGCGCCACAAGTAACGCCAAACACACGTGTCCTGGACCTACTCTAGACTGTTCTACACAGCAGTCCAGGATGGTATGTGTTCTCAAAATTCATGGGTCATTGTTGAAGGGCCACTCCCATGCCGGAGCCTCTCAATATTCTGGCGTCCACCAAGTCTTTCCAATACGGAGATTGCTCCTTTGTTACGATCCCTCAACACTCAAACAAACTCCTACTTCCCCAGGTTTCTCCAGCAGAATCCACGTTAAATTCTTAAGCCAGGTTGGTTCCAACAGCCTTCTGAAACACCATTAACGTCCCAGCAACGGCAGCCATGTGGAGGGGCGTTCTTCCCAGGGAGCGGCTAACGCGATCCTGGGTCGCTAGGCATTTGCTTGGGTTCCGGGTCTCGGGGTGCAATCAGGGTGTGTAGAGGTCTCTCCTATTTGGAGTTTAGAGGCTTTGGAGTTAGCGTTTTACGTTTTGCCTCTCGCGCTTGCAGAGTACAGCTTGGGGGTTAGGGCTTCAGGTTTAAGGAGTTGGAGGGTTTGTGCGAGACACGCGCGCTTTGGAATTGTTTTGTATCTTCCAAGTCCCGAACCTTGTAGTTGCTCACATGGTACATGTGGGTTCTCCGAAGCATGTTTCATGTTTAGCCACGTTTGTCACCAAAGCTGGAAACCTCAGACCGACGCAATCTTCGCGAACAACAAACATAACTCTGCAACTCTCCAAACCACCAGAACTTAATCCTGACTGTCAGAGCTGGCCTGTCCGCGAACCCGTCCAAGCCAGTGTCTACATTTTAGCAGCAGGCGCACAAGGAAATACTCAAACAAGTCTCTATCTGGAAACAATAATGAGCAGCCAATGCTGCCAGCAAGCAATGCGAAAGAATCTCTCCACAACCCTTGGCTCGAATTTCTGGAAATAACTTATTAACACAAAATTCCGCAAGAGGTCTGTCTGTCCCATGCCTCTACTGTCGCATACCACCATCTACCGGATTCAAATGTATCTCTTCACATGTCATTCATTCGGAGCCACTGAGCCCGAGATGCATGATCTGCCCTGGCCTCCAGGAGCAGGCGCACAACTTCCTCTCTTTCATTCATCTTTTTAATAACTTCAAGTTGCCACGAATCTGCAGGGTTATTCCCAATTTAAAGGCTACCCCCAACCCACCTAAGGACCTAAGCTATGCCCACAGCTGCCAAGCAGTACGTTAAAGGAGCCCTCAGAGCTCTCAGCTCTCTCATGTATGACGAGTCAGACCATGAAGCTAGTATCAAGCTCATCATTCGCACGTGCAGCGGTTCAAGCCATGGATCTTGTGTACGCAATAGGTCCAACTCTACTGATATGACAGGTATCCTGACCGGACATTTGAGTGAGGAATTGCGTCTTCTGTTGGCCAGTGTTGGGTTGCGCATGATGTGCCCGTCGAATAGAGGTTTTTGACATCTTGCTCTGCAATGCCCCCGACTCCAGTCTAGGCATTTCTTAAGACAGGGGTCCCATGTATGTGTATGTAGCTCAAAATTCCAAGTTCTAGGAACCCCCCTTGCATCTCCCGCATGTGTGTGATCCCACGGTCCTCGTAGCCACCCGCCGCAGCTCTGTGGAGTGGCGTGGTACCTGCACCTGATTGGCATATGTGGCTGCTGAGGTTCCCATGTGGTGTCCGGGTTCGAGGTTCTGGGTTTGGTGTTCAGGCTACTGAGGTTCAAGTTTGGACGCGGATGTCATTTGGGGTTTAGCTTCTGGGGTTCATGTCTATAGGGTCAGGGGCAAAGATTGATATGAAAAGATCCCGGGAGGAAGGACGAAGTTCTAATACCACACCTAAAATAAAATCTAGGAAGCACCCCCGATGCAAAGTCTACCTTACTGGACCACAAACCACAAAAAGCACGCCAAACCTATATGACACGAGCATTCTGAATCACTAAGCTTACCGGTACTTAGCTAGGACTCGAGGCATGGATGCCTTACACATAGTAGTCCCGATATACTCCCCAACGATATGGCAGTTTCCATTTCCTGTTCCCTTCCTTCATGCCCTACTTACAACTGGCCAGGAGACCGTGCCAGGATGCCGAGCCACATCAATCTGAACCCTGATGTTCGGGCTTAGGGTTTAACGGTCTAACATAATCATGATGAACTAGGATCTCCAAGTCAGGCCAGCCCCTACCGCGCACCTTGAGCAAGCAGGTTGGGATCCTGACGCTGCAGCAGCAGCTTCTCAACTCTTGCAGCGTTACCGCTGCTGGCCGCCACGGTAAGCGCATCTACCTGCCCAGCGAAATTTGGGCCTCCCAGGTGCACTTCTAGGAAGTAGATTTTGTGTTGCATGTTCATGCTGTTTTATGCCACTGGGTACTGGTTGGAGTTTTCCGCATCTGGGGTTTGGGGCTAAGCTTTTGCAACAAGTCTCAGGGTGTAAGTGCGCCTGCTTGCTTCACTTTGAAGAACTTTGGTATGCATCGACCAAAATGACAAGTGGAACTGGACCAACTGACAACTGAAGGTCGTTCGGGCTTGCGCAGTGCGTAGTGCTATCGCAAATCTTGCCCCAGCCCAAGAACACTTTACCCGAAAAAGAACCGACGAAGTTTGGTGGCCTTTGGAGGCTTGAATGAGAGCACTACGGGGTATCCTCTACCAGGTCGACCCCGACAAGGGGATACCGCAGTCGTGATACTGTAAGTGAGATAGCCAATAATCTTGGATGGCAATACCAAAGAAGGTGACAGCATAACTGCAGCCACAGACGCGGGACATTCCCAATTCAATCTTATTTGGGATTCCAAGAGGATGTGTTAATGTGAGTTTCTCTTGAAATGTGGATTTTTTCTTGATTTGCTTTAGGCAGCATATGCCATATGCACATATGCGATTAGTGAGGATTCTTTGCATCTGTTTTGTGGTCATGGGCATCAAGTTGGTCAAGGCTCACAGCGGGTTGCAAATTAAAGGTCGTCTGGTGGTAGATTTCGCTCTGCGCTGAAATCATTCCAAGACCACATGTTTGGAAACAAACATGTGGATTGGGGGTATCACGACCTAATGAGTTGACATTCTTGTTGTACCATACTTCGAAACCCTCGTCCAGTTGCACTATCCCCTGAACGACCCCCGAGACATTCAGGCACCAAGTCTCAACTCCAAGCCGTACTTGCGCCTGCCTGATCCTGCGGAGTTTGTGCAAACGCCAGCAAAACCAGCTGTATGTCGCCACCTTGGGCTTCTGTAGTCTGGCGTGGGCGGGGCTGCTCTAGGGTTTGATAGGGCTGGCCGTGGGGAGCACTGACTTTCTGTTGTGAACTGAACTTCTGACCAAAGCTCCTGTGCATTGCCAGAGTTCGCAAGCATTGATTTGTTTGGCTGTTGTGAGTGAAGTCTTCCAGATGGATATCTGAAACCCGTTGGGTCTTTTGTGGGCGTGCTCACCGTAAACATCCCACCTGTCTTCATGATGACATCATCCTCCAGCTCCACTTTGTCTCGTAGAAGCCTCTGCATTGGGCCATGCAACATGAAATCTGCCCTGCTGAGTGCTTGGAACGATATTCTAATCAGGGATTCATCGTGTTTTGCTGCGGCCTCTGCCGAAATCGCGAAATCCCGCAGATCTCTTGCAGCTGCTGCTTCCTTGCTGGCTGAGAGAAACAATCAGAGTTTATTGCAGAGGCTCTTCAGCCAGCCTTCCAGGCTTGCACGTAGTCGACACCATTCTTTGATTAGTCTTTGAAAGCTATGTTACTCTAAGAGTTTCTGACTGGGATGGTACAATTGAAAGCCTAGAGCTGCACAAGCTCTATCCAGTACTACGCCCTCCTTGGCTACACCCAAAAAGACCAGGGAGAGGTGGTGGTGTTGTACGCGTCCTCAAATCAACAAGCTTTACAACATGCACCCTGAGCTTCAGGTCTCTCACGTCGCCCACGTCAGTGATGGGGAAAGTGGCCACCTCTTCCTCAGGTTTCAGCGATAGGATTTGTGGCTCAGGCTTCGCTGACCTCAGCCGGTTCGTGGTAGGTGTCAGGGCTCAGATGATAACCCTGAAGCGAAGCCGGAGCAAAGAAACAAGTTCAACAGCGCAAATGCCTCCAATCTGCGGACCTTTGGAACATTTTGCTGAAGGAGCCTGAAGACTTTGTACCATAAGCCACCAGACCCGATCGAGTCTAATTACTCCTGACCCTGTGTTGCCCTGAACCCTTCACATGGACTGGCAAGCTTCGCCAGACATCAGGTACACGCGGAGCATTGCGGCTCAAACCATTACCGAGGCCCAAGGCTTTGGGGCCATTCGGAGCAAGCTTCAAAGTTAAGGACTCTATTCGGAGGGTATATACTGTAAACCGTTATGCTCTGGGCATGGGAAGCGGGGTCCAGGGTCCAGGGCATGAAGGGTTGGGGTTCTGGGGTGACGCGTTTGAGGAAGGTTCTGGGTTTGGACAAATGGTGTCGGATTTAGATTTCAGCCCATCATCTGCGGGCGCTGTCGCAACTTCATCTAGGGCTGTGCTTAAGGCAGGCCAGAACGCACGTTTTGACGAAATGGCTGCACAGGCATCTTGACTTCTGTGATCGATAAAATCTCCTCAATAACACAAACCATGGTCACAAGAAGAATAGGCTGAATCAGGGGAGTGGCCTAGAAAAAAGAACTCCTCGACGCCGAACCTACACCCAAAGCCCCAAACTATTTTCAGCACCGACTTCCCCTTGATCCTCTTGATTGCCTTGTAACCTCTGCATACCTCTATAGGGTTCCCATATATAGGTTGAAAGTAATAAGCTTTGATCCCTCTTCGGGCGTGTTCTTTCTTGGCAGAAGCCCAGTATGAAGTAGAGTACACGCGGGCCCTCCTTCCCAGCGGTGATAAGTGAGCTTGCGAAATTGACCACCACCAAGAAGTATGTCAGTCCCGAATAAGTCTCAAGGGGCCGTGACCTTTCAAAATCTGTACGCCCCTGCATACACCCCTTATACTCCAGCGGCCACTCCTGGGAAGAGCCAATCCCGTGCAAACTCTTCAAACCTGCTGAACAACAGGATAGCACAAAAAGCTGGTGTACAGCAGCTTCGCTTCATCAGCTTCTCTTCAGGTCTCATGGGTTGGGTGTTGCCTCGGCGCTCTTCACCGATCGGAGCGCCTTTTGCTCCTCCGCCAGCGAACTAAGCCACTCCTGACGAGAGGGCTGAGCAGGACATCAGGTGCCGATTTGAGAGCCTGTGAGTTTACGGGTCATCTGGGCCTTAGCCCTGAAAGGCTCTGTGCGTGGCAATGTTCTAGCAGCCGGCCATGTTTGCCTTACCTATTTCCGGGATTTTTGCTAGGGCCTCGGCAGCTGCCATGGCTTGCGGCTTGGAGTGTCAAAGTTTACAGATGTGTCACACCCTTAGCTTTCGATAGTGTACACGATGCAAGTATGTGTGAATCCAAAAGCCTGGCCTCCTTAAAGCCACCACTGGGTACCTAAGGACAAGCCTAGCAACCCTATCAGGGATCCTCTCCTCCTTTGAAAATATTGAGGAAAGATTGAAATATTCCGATACCAGGGTTCTGAGTAATGAAGACTCACGTGGAAAGTAGCACCATTCTGTGGCTCGATCATTGTCGTTCCCTTGTGGAGTTAGCTCGTAGTACGACTTTATGGTTTGTGACAATGGAATACAAGGGACTGGGGCGCTGCCGTCAGGCAGCGCTTCGTGTGCTTAGGCCTTTGCAGAGCTAAAGGAACGTCAAGCTTAGGGTTCGCAACGTGGTACAAGCTCCAACCTCCGGTCCGGAAACACAAACTATGTGTATGACACACCAAGCTGGGCCTAGAAGTTAAGGTGCTTATGTAAATTGCATTCGAAACAATCTGTATGCACCCCAAGGAGCACTAGAGTAGAAGGCCAATGCTGTTGAATGCAGGTGGCTTGTATGTCAGAAACTTGTGCTGTGGAAGTCTTGTACCCTGAGCTCCGACCTCCAGAGTCTGTCCCTCTGGGACAGGCCAGGATTCGACTTGTGAATAGGTCTGGAGTATCTCCTGCAAGCTTTAAAGTCGCATTGTCGAGGCGAGGCTGGTGGGTTTGGGTCAAGAATTGTGTTTCGACAAGTTTTGATTGCAAAAAGAAGGATGCACCACCAGCTGCAAGATATTGGGATCACAAGAATGCAGAACTGCACTCCAGGTTTGGCGTGCCCCTTTGGCAATAACAGGATCCTACAGGATTCAGGCCATGAGCGGCTCTGCTTATGTTGCAAGGTTGGATTCAGAAAGTCAAAGAGTAAGGGTGAAAGGCTCTTCAACATCATGGCACCTTGTTTTAAAGGTCCTTCGCATATGTCCTTTTCCTGTTGCTGGTGGGCGGCTGGGGTTCAATGCTGCATGAATAGCTTGCAGACTGTGGCCCATAACTTGTCCACCTCATTGAAGAAACACAGCCTAAAGTTACCGACAGCCAACAACTTTCTTGTGTCCTTGGAGGTCATCCTCCTCTCCCACTCATTCAAGTCGCTCTTGCGGCCCTTGATTGCATCCTCGCAGCTGGAAACAGTGAAGCTCGGCTTCCGTTTGTTTATGCTCAGCTGAGCCCTGAACGCATGGAAGCTCTTAGGCAAAATAACCTCTGCAAGAGTGACGGGCACATCAGAATCCTGGACACAGTGGGGTGGGGGAGGCTCCGTAGAAGGCGAACAACGCTTCAGGACAATTTCCAGATACCTGAGAAGAAAGCATGGTTGCTGGGAAGTCAATGCGGAAGGCTAGACTTGATTCCGGTTCTTAAGCTGTACGATGCTTGAAGGTCTTTGCTCAAATGGTGGTAATTTGGCTTTAAGCGCTCCATACCTCCCAGAATCTACATCTGTAGCAAAATACTCCGCCGCACCTCCCATTCAGAAGCATCATGGACACTTTCCTGGGCTAGCTACAAGAAGCATCACATGCATGTATGGGGGTTCTTTAGGGTTTAGGGTGTGTGGGTGTTTAGGGTGTGTAGGGGGGGGGGGCGTTGGAGGGCCTGTCAGGGTTTGGAGTTTGGGTGTTCAGAATATAGGGCTCTTCAGGAAACAAACCTAAATGCTCCACGAAGGTGGACTTTCAGAGCACACTACGGAACTCCTCGTACCCTGAACACCGAGTTCTGTAACTAAACACCACAAAGCAAAGGCTCCTGGTAGCTTCGCAACTCCGTGGCGGTCAAGGGCATGCGTTCACACTCTTCAGCGTCCTCAATGTCCTGTCCGGCGAAAGGAAACTCTACGCCCTTCGCTGACATGGGGGTGGCAGATTCATTTTCTGCTTGGAATGGCGGTTGGGAGGCAGAGAATTGCGGTTTCCTTATGAACTTGGGCGGTATATACAAGCAAATCAAACCACCAATCAGATCATGAGCTGCCTGTGTGTCAGTACCCTAAATTCTCACATGCCTACACTTTGGACCCCGGCCCCTTTTGAAGCACACTCAAGCCCAGAAAGAAATACTACACCCAGGACCCTATAAGCAGTGATGATAACAAGTACGACTATTAGCACAGAATAACAAGATTCATAGTGATAACGAGCTCTTCAGGCTCTATGGAGAATCCAACGTGTCCCTTGTTCGCCATGCTCGTATGGTCAACCTGGCGGGGATGATGGATACAGGACATGAACAAAATTCAAGATTCTGGAGACCACGCACTGCAAATCCTCCACCCCATGTGCCCAACCCATACATTTGGACTCCGCGCCCGAAAGCTCTGCTGGTCCTTCTTCCAAGCTCCAAATCGAGCCATGGTGTCGCTGATCTTGTTCCTGGTGCCATGGAAGCTGCAGCCTAAACCTGTTCCAAGTTAGTCGTTGCATTCTGAGGATTCAGGAACTGTTGTCAGCTGCCATCAAGAAACGCTCGTCTCATGAGGGTTCAGAGAAAGTCCGGGACTCACGCTTCTTGAGCAGCTCTTCATTCGTAGGGGTAGTATAGAGAGTATACATGTTGAGAGTTGGGCTCGTCATGCAGTTCATGTGCAGCTTTGGTTGCTGAATTGGCCGGGACATGCCGGGACTCTGTGCACAAACGTTCCTCCATAACCGGAATGACGCAGCAAGTGGGAAAAGCCCGCCATCTTTTGTACCACGAGAGGGTCAACAACGCTAAGCCGCTAATCCCTACCATCACTTGATATTACCCCCCCGAAAGGTCTTACCAAACCATGTGCTATATCATGCAACTGTGGAAGCCTTCGCATGTCATAGCAGATCATCTTGCCCATCCTCAGCCTTTCCTGTACTTTGCTTTTTCTCCGAAAGTAGTTCCCTGCTTTGGGTAGCCAGGTTTTGATATGTTCCTGGTGTCTGATCTTATAAGATTGTCACAAGAAGGACCAGCTAGAAAATATTGCAATCAAGGTCTTAACTTGAATGCCTAAGGCCGGCACAAGGATAGAACACCAGCTGGGCATAGCAAGAGAGACATCGGGTCCGCCTTCCACCAGGTGGCTCATGGTCCAGTATTCCAAGTAAAAGGCAGGCTTTGAGCAACTTCTGCTTATGTAGGCTGAAGGCTCATATCATCCAATCAAGCTTTTGGCCGATGTGGTTCTGCGGGCAACTCCTGCAAAACAACGGTCAGGATGTTCTTGCTACCTTTCTTTGCTGGCTTTATCTTGATATCCTGGCTTGGAAAGTCGACTCGGCAAATGCCGACAAAAACTTGAAACTCGACAGTGAAGCAGTTTCTGCGCAGCACAGGGACGCCTCCCAGCCTTGATGCACTCCCCACATCTAAAAAATCCGAAGTTGAGCGAGGCTATGGCAAGCTGGGAGTATCCAAGACACAACAACGATCTGGTAATGAAACCGCAATCCAAACTGACCCTCGGCCCCAGACCTAGCCCCAAAGCCCGTGGTCCAGCCCGTAAAGTAATGACCGACATGAATATCACGGTGCCTTGATCCTCAACCCAAAGCCCTGAACAAGCTCTGAGGCCCCAGACTGAGGCTTGAAGAACAGCTGTTTTGTTGGCCAGCCGCTTCGGCATCTGCAGGCGTCTCATGGTTTTGGGCTGTGGGGTCAGGGAGCAGGGACTCCAATTTTCTGACTGGGCAGCAGGCGTACGGTTTTGGCAGTGCAGCTTGTGGCTTTCGGGATCAATGTCAGCATCAGGCTGAGAGCCACAAATTCCAAAATTGCATGCAGTCCCAGAGATCATTTCCAGCTGAGCCCTTGTTCATGATGGAATTGGAGTAGAAGCAATGTGCGAAAGATGAACCAATCTGCATATTGGCTACCAGGGGAAAGCGGTTTCACAGGCGGCTACCTCCCTTCTCATCTTGTTGCTTGCTTCTTGTGATCGCTGACCGGTACCTCTTAATGCAAAAATACACATACCATCCTGACTGTTTTTTCAACGCAAGTACTGGAGAAAGACTATTGGTTACTGACATGTCTGACATTAGAACCCTTAACCCTAACGACCAAATCCCGAGACCAGAATCCATACATGCCCAAGCCGCAAGGTGACACCCCCCCCCCCCGAACAAAAAACTCTAAAGCCCCAACCACTAACAACACCCTCGAACTCTCATCCCAAGCTCCGGCCAGCAGCGTCCGCAGAACGCGCGGCAGATGGGCGTCAAGCGCCAGGGCTGTAGGTAGCAGGAGCTGCTGGCCTCAAGGGGGGTTCTCAAGAGAAGGCTTAGGATACATGACAAAAGAATATAGGAACAGCATCACGGGAATGTGCAGGAAACGCCATCAGCGTTCCATACGCTTTCTCAGTTCACTCTTGCAGGTCGACAGACGCAGTTTCAACTGACGATTACCAGTACTAGGGGAGATTTGGGGCCTCAAGGTTGTCGGCATGCGCAAAGCTGCAAGGGAACCCTGACAGCAAACCTCCTCTTTGTGTATTTCGGACCTCTCGTGACTCTATTGTAGGTGCCGACCACGGAAGACTGACCCCAAAAAGCGGAGATCAAGTTCTGGATCTCAAAAAGACGTTGCATCTGAAGCTTCTGTGTGGGCAGGTCTTGATAAAGGAAGGGCAAAGTGTCATAATTTGTACAGCAACAACAGCAGCAGCAGCAACAACAACAACAACAACGCTTCGAGACAGATTACATCTCAAAATCATACAAGGCCAACAATCTGCTGAAGTCCATGCTTTTTGTTACTGGGCTCCCTGGAAGGTCTTAGAACCTCAGAGCACAGACGACCTCGAACTCACTGCTTGAGAATAAATTCGAGAGAGCAGGCGGATTTGGCGCCTACCTGCCTGAGTTTGGACTGCAAACTATAGACTAAGCCAGCCATAACTGATTTTGCTTGTCCCGGGCTACCTTGGCACTGGAGCATTGCCATGTCACATTCCCAACCTACCTCCCAAGCCTTTACGGCAACCGCCTGCCAATATAGCGTGTGGACCCACGTGAACACTTCCTAAACCCCAGGTTGTCTTAGCGTGCCATTTACTCCTGCCTCCAGCTTCGGCGCGAAGCGTGGCTTGTGCACGAACGTGAGTGCCCCTGGCATAGTACCATCATGGAGTGGATCGTTCAGGTTTCAGGGCGGTTCTCACTCTCACTGATAAGGCCTGTGATTCCATTAGGAACTAAACTGTGCTTTTAAGCTTGCATAGGTGAAGATGCGATAGCGGCGATGCAGCTCTTAGTAGAGGCATCAAGCTCAGCCGCAGAAGTCCTAGACGTGCAGGGCGACAGGTTGATTCAATGATCTGGGGGACGTTGATGCGACCAATTCATATCTGCTGTGCCCACAGAGGACGAACAAAACGGACGGTCAAGGTTTGCGCAGAAGCCGCTACTGAACGGAAGAGGCCCCTCGCCGCGAACCCTCACCCATAGTATAGTGATACAGTAGCACAGCTTCCTTTAGGATGGGGAGGGGCTCAGGGCAGGCTGATGTAGCTCGATGTGTGTCTGGCAGTGATAGAACTAGCGCCTCCATATACTGTCCGGAACACCACCGAGAATCTATGGGCTAATGTCCTGCCCATTTGCAAAGTCAACATTCAAAAAGTTAGCAGTTGCTCGTGCCGAAGTAATTCTGCCATGCACCTACTACCAAGGCTGAACCAAGGACAGCCCACTATACTTAGACTTAGGCGTTTTCCCTTGCACCGCAGCACATCATGCAGAAGCTGAACGCCTTTGATAAGAGCTGTGCTGCACTCTGGTAGCAATGGTCTCAGACTCAACCAGTCTCAACGACACTTTACTCATTGAATGATGAGTCAACTAGTCCGATGTTCTTGACCGAGTACCACTCATGTATGTTGTACACATGCATGTCCATCTCCTCTGTGCATATACAAATGCACGTTTTCCAAACAAAGCCTTCCCGCAAAGGTCTCACCCAGCCCAAAAAGTTGGAACCTGAGCTCGATTTTCCAGGACCGGGAGGTTCCCAGCTGGAGGCCAAAACCTGGGATGGGCGCGCGGAGGCTCTTGTTCCCTGATGTTACTGCGAGTAGCGAGGGATAAATGGCTTAGTACAGAATTGCAAATGAAGATCTTCTAGTTCTCAGGAACTGAAACCCGGATACACAAACCAAAGCCCAAAACCCCCCAAAACCAATCCTGAGTTCGTACATAAATGCTTCCTAAGTGGCAAAGAGACAACTCCGTCTCTCCGGTAGGACTCTGGAAGACAAGCTCAACCTGCATGACAACTTCAGAGACTTGCATACAGTTGTTTAGGGTGTGGGTTCTCTTAGGCTTTTGGGCTTCGTGTTGGAAACTTGAACGCAGCCCCGCCCACGCAAGCCCTACTGGGCCCGAGAGGCAAAGACCTCCAGCCTCTAGCTGCAGGGTTTGCATAAGAATGTCTAAGGTAGACTCGTAAAGCTGAAGGCCTGCTGCAT
The DNA here is from genome assembly GCA_905231905.1 of Symbiodinium pilosum. Taxonomy (NCBI): domain Eukaryota; class Dinophyceae; order Suessiales; family Symbiodiniaceae; genus Symbiodinium; species Symbiodinium pilosum. The sequence goes on from CAJNIZ010016225.1 coordinate 27,026, forward strand.
CTGTAGCAGGCCTGCGTGGCAAAGCTTATCCAAATGGCCCGTCCATTGCTCTACTTTACAAGTCCGAGGCAGAGCCTTACGTTAAGCCCTGAACAGAGAACCTGGTGAGTCCTCAGTGCATTAGGTCTTGCATCTTGGATGCCCGCACCCCTACGCAAGTCAGCCACACTAACAAAAGACACTGTGGAAGAATATCAGCCCTCGCCCTACTATCTGCAAATCTCCAACATACTCCTAAGGCACCAAACCTAAACCATCCGTCACGCATTGCAGACATTGGAGAGCACCTCGTCCACAGACACCTTTGTGCCGGCGATGAACATCTCCTAGGCGCACTGGAGCCACAACCCAAACCTCCAAAAACCAAAAGTTTTCGAAGCAACAACAATACAATATAATCGTACACAGCTCATACTCCCTAGAAGTCCTTGCAACACTTACATTGGTAGGGCGTCACAATCCCACGGCCACCAGCACACTGCAACCATGTAAAAACGAACATCATGTTTTACCCGGCTCAAAAAAGGTTCTTGTTTGCAAAGCGCTATGGATTGAACACTAGCACGGCTTGAAAGATGCGAACAGTCTTAGCATGGTTCTGAGCCGAACCCGACATGAACGCTGAAGGCCTGCATTCTAAACTCCAAACTCTTCGAAGTGCAAGGAAGGCTCAACGACCCTGGCCAACATGCCTGCGCAGCCAAGTGGCAAAAGGGGAACGCCATGCAGAGACGGTTTTATGCTGTGTAGGGAAGGGCCCTCCAATTTGTTAGCCATCCTTCAAACGAGGTGGGAACTTATTTGGAATCCTTTCAAAACTGTAGGCTTCGCCAACTTTTTCTGAAAATATTTGACGGGTTGTGGGCATTGTCACTCTCTATCTGAGACGATTCGGGGACTGAAAGCCAGCATCGAATCGACTACTACCATTACAGGCCATTTTGTCAGAAGGTTCCCAAGCTGTAGGATCAAGAATCTAAAGCTTCTTGGGTTCATGCTTGGGAGCTTCCATGTGGCAAGCACGAATTCCCGGGGGTGATCTAGACACCACATTCGCCTGCAGTTGCCTTCGGTCATAGTTAATATGTTCGGCGTTCCGTCGCTCTGAAAACACTCGAACACAACCCTGGGCTCTTGGACTAAATGCACTTGGTCGGAATCATGAAAGCGATGCATGATTGGAGATAAAGTTCCACAACAATTGCAAGAAGGTGGGTCTCTCTGCAAGAGCATGTTTAACGTTGATTGGCGTTTGAATAAACACTCAATAGTTGTCCCAAAAACTCGTGCTGCTGCCGCTGCCGCGGCTGCCACCGCGGCCCCCCCCACCACCACCCCCACCACCACCCCCACCCCCACCCCCACCCCCACCCCCAGCAGCAGCAGCAGCAGCAGCAGCAGCAGCAGCAGCAGCGCCAGCACCAGCACCAGCATCATCAACATCATCATGGCAAGAATGATTTTGACTGCACAGGTACGGCTGGACAACGTCCCCTTGAAGCCCGGAAACCCTCCACCCTGTATAAGATCTCAATCTGAAGCCTTTCAGCCTTATCAGCTTCTCGCGAGCCTGCAGGTGGCGATGGTCTACTAGCGCTAGACACCAGGCCTGGAAAATGCAAAAGCTGTGTGGATTTAGGATGATCTAGGGGTGCCAAAACTAAGGAATCCCTTTTGGGGATACCTATACATAGCGAGGGGGGTTTGGTGTTTGGGGCCCCTGTTTTTGGAAGTGCTCAATTACGTAGGTTTTAGAGTTAGAGGGTTCAATCAGATTTATATAAGGCTAACCAGCAAAGTCTCCCGGTTGGGGATGTAAAGCTTTGGGAGTGAAGCCGTGAGGAAATACGGCTGTAATGTTCCTGTTCAGGGCATTCGGCTCCTTCCGTTGGCTTCAGAACCCTTTTCACTGAGACCCTAGTGATACAGTTATTATCTCAGAAACGAACGGAGCTCTTTCTAGAGGCGTCGTGGTCATGATCTGGGGAAACTCCCACTTGTAAATAGAGACCTCACAAATGGACGCATGTTGTTGTGACAATGTGTAGTTACAGAAGCCATGAAGGTTTTCCATGGGGTACTGTGGCCTTGAGGCTTTCAGGGCCTTTAGGGTATGTAAGACCTTTAGCCTACTTCTTTTGTCTTGAAACTGAGGGAGGGGTTGTGAGGCGAGAGGACTTGAAAAGACTCCTCCGCGCCCATTTCAAAGGTTTAGGATTCACAGTTTGCAGTCTGATTCGGTGCGGTCGTTCCAAGCGTTACAGTTGAGTCAATACAATTGGCTCTAGGCGTTTCTGTGAGGCAGGTGGAGGAGGTTTTCTGCAATTTCGGAAGGGGATTCGCTTGAAGTACAGTATTTCTGGTCCCTGTATCCGGGTTCCGACGATAGCTTGTACCCCCACATTTTCCCACACCTTGGGACCACTGATTGTTGGCCTATTGGCCTAACCGACCTAAATCGTGGCTCATTTCAAGTCAGCAGGCCCCTAAGACCACTTCAGTTTGCAGTATGGGGCTTGCAAAAGCTAGGAATTGCGTAGCTGCGCGCACAGGGCCCCCTGGCAGCCAGCGAGATCTTTTTTAGGACCACTTCCTTCTCGATTCAGGTGAAGAGATTTAAGGCTTACGTTCAGCGATGACTCTAGGATCATTTGTAGGAGTTGCTTCCCTCATCCTCATGAACTACCTGAGACAGGATTTAGATTTTTGGGGCTTTCTTCAGTTTTAGAGCTGGATTGTGCTCAATATGGATTGAGGTGATGCTCAATACCGATTGAGGCATGTCTGATTCATTTTCCTCAGTCCGCCCACAAGGCGAAAGGTTCAGGAAAAAGTTAGGAAACATTGTAAGGCCAGAAGCTGGTGCTTCAGCCAAAGCCAAGGAGTTCTCCCCCTAGGGGTTAAGGGGGTAGGGTTATAATGATAAGGGGACATGATATGGTCATTTTAGGGATCTATATGGTTGAGAAACTCCGCAGATCATCAGGACATCATGAAAACCTCTGATCTGCCTCGTTTGGCCTTAGCCTGACTGGCGGAAACCAAACGGAAGGCGCTGCGCACCGCCTTGTTGAGTCCAGCATGGGGTAGACTCTACTACTGTTTTGTTTTGCGGTAGACAGGGCTACGCTAATTTTGAGATAATACAACAAAAAATCATCTAAGTAGCAGTATACAGGTCATTGACACCATGTGTGAAAAAGGTCGTGTCTATGGAGGAGTAGTCGGATAGAATTACAGACGGGACAGTGTGCTTGCTATCATGGCATGTAAGACATGTAAATAGCCGATGGCAGGATGCATGTCACATACGGACGACGTAGGGCCAATGTAGAGACTCTTGTCAGGATCATTCTTCAGGAACATGTGGGAACTAGCCTATGGGATCCATGCTGCCAAAGCCGGAACTACAAAGTAAAGAGCTCGGGTTGCTTGGGAAGTTGCATCATAACACGCTGGGACCGTTGCCATGTTTCAAGACAACTCAAACGTCTTCAGGTTCAAAGGCTTAGAGGAAGTTCAGGCTTAAAAAGCCACTCCGCCTCAACTGATGGCAAACGTGAAGCCCAGACCCGAGCTCCACAAACCGTCCTTATGACTGCGGGAAGATGTTCTGTGTACTGAGAACTGACTGGATGCGGTGGAATATCGGGATAAGTAGGGAAGCGCCCACCAACACCAAATACCAATTCATTGGATTTTTCCCCTTCAATGACTATAGGTTGGCTCTACAGAAGGGACTTGTCACGCCAAAACTTTGAATACGCGGCTGCGGACGGCGCCTCTTCAGCTTTAGCCCATTGGGCCTCCCGTAGGCGTCAGCGTAACTTCTTGTGTAATCCACACAGGGCATGAAAGCAGGGAAAGTCTAAAGCCCCAGGTCTAAGTCCTTTGGAGCTGGCAACTTGGAAGTTCTGTTTGGGCTTCAGGTCTAGGGAAGCTCAGCCATCTGCCGTGCAGCTAGCAGCTGCCAGAGCACCATGGTAATTCTAATGGTTCTCCCCACACGATCCATAACTAACGTAGCTTCTACGCTTTTTCAGAGAATTTCGTCAACACAACTTGTTGAACGAAAATCCAAAATTTGGCTTTAGAAACGCGATCGCGGCAAACCGTGCGCGAAAGTTAAGAAACGTGCGCGACACGTTCTCTACCCATTGGTTCTTGGACGTCACACACGATCCATAGCTAACGTAGTTTCTACGTTTTTTCTCGACAGATTTGGTCACAAGACTTTTTGAACGAACACCGTAAATTTGGTTTTGGAAACGCGATCGCGGCAAGCCGTGCGCGAAAGCCAAGAAACGTGGGCGATCAACCATTAAAGCAACAGGACCACACATGATTGTCAAGATTCCCTGCAAGTCTTAAACCCCTGAACTTGCCTGCGTACACCCCAACAGTGCATTTGCAAAGCCGTCCTCCGAAACCGGGGTAGAACCAAGCCTTCATATCCCAGGCCACTTCTGAGAGAGGACTGCATGTCTGTGCCGAAGTAGAGGCAGTCTGTACACATGATCCGCGCGTGCTCTGTCTGTCCTTCTCCACGCAGGCTTGTTGAAGCGGAGATGCGTTCGTGAGCGGCGATGATTTTGTGTTTGCTTGATGAAGGACTATGAAGAATGACTCCGGAATCCGTGCCCAGTGACAAGTAATCTCTTACTACAAAAGTCTGATGCGGAACCTCGAGCCCCAGACGCTTCTCGAACCCTCTGCACCGCTTTCAGCGCTCCGTTTTAGATAGCCATCAAGTAGTTCTTACGACGGGGTCGCCTCCTCTGGAATGCGTTGGAGCTCTATGCGAACTTTCGTCACCCGAAGCCGCACTCCAACGAAGAATCCTGCGGCTGTGGAGACTCACATGCTGGGGGTCAGAAGGCTAGCATGCCGCAAATGGCTGAGCGTTTCATGGCACAGGATTTTGGAAGCTACAAGGCCTAGCCAGCATGATGCTGGGTTTATCTTGAGAGGGTTCAGAGGCAGTGTTCCTTCTGACAACATTCATCGCCAGACGTTCAGAGTTGGCCTTTGATGGCCCCTCCCTGACTGCGCACCTTCCTCTGCCACCTGCGCCGCTCTCATCAGTACTACATTCCTGGAGCGATCTACCACGAAGATCTCGGCCCCTAGCAACTTCTAGATATCTTGTGTTGAGAATACCAACAGCCAAACGAAAACATTCCCCATTGTAGTATCAACATGTGTACCGTAATTTTCTTGACTCCAAACAATCTCGAGTGAAATCTAATCCTGTTCGAGCAAATAAACCTGGTGTCAACTGGCCAACGACCAACGACCAACGAAGTCTGGACATTGCAGGCCTAAGGAAACGGCGACATAGTCGATGTAGACGCCGGCTGCCTTAAAAGGCAGCGATGCCGCCAAGGCTTGCGTGACTGCCTGCGCAACAGAGAGCTGTTGATGGGATGCTCATGCCGTCTCTGTTTGCTTGGCCCTGCCTAGCAAAAAGCTTGCAAAGGTCTGGAGTAGACTATCATGAAGTTCCCAGACATGCTTTGAAGAGGGCTTCATGTTGCAGGAAACCCAACTGGTATTCAAATAGCCAAGAGCATTCTGGCAGCAACAACACGTCTGGGCCTGGGGGTTCTACGCCAAGGAACTATGGGCTTCCGATTCGCTATGTGGAAGCCCCCAAACTCATCGGATCCCTATGCACAACTTGAAGAAGCCTGTGCATCCTACAACAAAACAAAGAGCAAAACCTCCAACATCTTTGTCAGAGTACTAGTTAGTCATTAGGTGAGTGCCGTGGTAATGGTGAGGCCTAGAGGTCGCGTTACTGGGATTATTGATCCAGCCATGCACCGGGATCCTTACATTGGCGATGACAAACAGAAGTATTCGGATCCCCAAGTCCAGCAGCCTCTAGGGCCTTCTCTCGCAGCTCAGTCCTGGCGCTGCAAGGGTGGGAAACAGCACAGGTAATCTGAATGGGGCCTCTGATAATAGTCCAGAACATACTACTAGCAGTGCTAGTCATTGTAATGGTGGTAATGGTGGTAGTAGTCACAATAACAACACGAATCAGAAAAGGAGGAGTCGTGGCAACCGTAACACAAGGAGGAAAGCCTGTGGGTGGCTCACCCAATCCTAGGCTATTCGTAAATGAAGCAGAGGGATGACTCCTGCTCTAACTATGTCAGTACAGCTGCGCATGTATGGTGACATCCCTAAGGGATGCCCACAGTGCACGGGGGCATGCAGTATGCACTTGGGGTGTGAAGGCAATCCTTGACATACCCAAGACAGCCTGTCACATTGCGCTACATTGTGGCCAAATGATGGGAAGCCTTTGCCAACCCCAGAATGCTGGTACCTGCAGTCTGGCGGTCCTAGGTACGCAAGCTAGGGAAGCTTCACTTTCTGCAGCCAAATTACTGCAACCTCGACACCGGAAACCTCCAAAAGAAAATGAACTGCTTCTCCGTAAATGCACTGCCGATTAGATGAACATCCTTGACGTCAAAATCTCCCACAGCGCTATAAGCCTCAAACCTCAAACCCCGAAAGCCCAAAACCTAGCCGTCTACGCCCCACACCCGGCCACACCCCAATATCAACGAGTCCTCTGAAGTGAAACAAGCCGCAGGAATCCCAGGGAAGGGCCCCGGGACAGCCAGCCTCAGGAACATCCGGAAGGGTTTTAGGGATTAGGGATGCTGCGGGGAGAAGACTTGGGTAGGTTCAGGGGCTGCGGTCCCTACCTAGCATTGAGTCTCACTCTTCATGGGCAGTTTTGGGAGCTTGGGGAGTTTCCTGAGGGATAGAGAACGTCCTCCTCCCCTCAATATTCGGTGTGTTGAGATGTAGCATGAGAGAGGTTCTGGTTGGGAGAAAAGCATGCAGTGCTAAGGGAAAGGATGGCATTTGGAAGCAGAAGCCATGTGAAGAACATGTTGGTTAGTGCAGGTTTGCCCTAGGTACTCGTCTACGCATGGATTCGACAGATCCCTTTGCGATTAAGCGTACTTAGGTCTTTGAGTTCTGCATGGGGTTCTGGTCTTGGGAAGCACAGCATACAACGAAATCCACCAACCCCAACCAACATGTGAAAGCTTGGCTACTTAACCTATTCCTTGAATCCTACATCGTGCGCTAAACCCAATAGCCATGAAACAAAAAACTGCACTGCTTCGTGGACCAAATGTCTCCGCGCATTGAAGCCCTGAAGCCACAACTTGGCCCTAACCCTGCAATGCTGATACCCTCCGCCTTCAAACCCTTTCGCACCAACACCTGAAGCTCCTCCCCCTTTGAGCCCTTGACCCCTTCAGGTCCGCACCTTACCTCCCTTCAAGCCCTTGCCCTACCATCTTTTACCCCTCTGGGCTCCAGGCTTCGGCAGAAGGGCCATGCTAAAGCCCCGAGGCTCTTCCTGCAACTGAGGATTGCCATGGACTGCATGCTTTCGCATCAGGGCATGGGTCAGGATGATGTGATGGGGGTTTAGGGCAGGGATTGTGGTGTGATGGTCATTTTACTGCCGGCTGCCTGTATGAGAGGTAGCATCCTTGCTATACAAGATTGTGTAACGCCCCCTGGCGCCACAAGCCAGAATAACATGCATGCACAGTGTCTTGTGGGCTCTGCAGCCCCAACCCCCCATGTCCAAAAGCCGGCAAGCAAGGCGATGATGCCCAGGATCAGCTGCATGGCTCTGGATGCCTCAACCCTGATTCCAGCCGTCGGATATCTAGGAGGATTGCTGGCTGCAATTTGGTGCGTAAGGATCTAAGCACTGAAAAATGCTTGGGTTGGTGCCCCACAAGCCCCAACCGCTGCAAGTGCTTCTCTTGGTCGATGGATCTATGAATTTCTTGGGACGCGGAGAGTCAGAAGACTGGTCTGTGTACTGCATTGCACGCTTGATTAATTACTTTCTTCAGCAACTATCCAATCCAGCTATAGCCAGCAGATGCAAGTGGGGTGCGGTTCTTAAAGCCAGGGCTACATCGAATTCCGGCTTAGGATCTGCCATTCCGTATTTTTACTTGCTTTACGTTGAATGGTCAGGCCCACTTTTAAGAATCATATGCCTGCCCTCCTCGTTGACGGCAATTATTAGGCTTCTATTGATCTACAAGCCTCTTAAGAGTGAAGTTCGAAAGTAAAGGATGATCACACCAAATCTAGCAAGCAGACTTGGGAATGATAGTTGCCGGAAAGCACATTTCATATGTGAAAGAATGAATGCTCCCATCCTCTTCCTAGCACCTGCCCAAGGTGAACCACCAGACCTTGATCGCCAACATGCGAAGTCCAAACTTTTTGAAAAGGCTGCTAGCAGCTTAGCTTTGTGTGGCAGCCCGGCACCGAAAACTGCTCTCCCGTGCTCTTTGCGCTCTGGGAGTCTATGAGGGTTAAACATCTTTCCATGACGCATGGAAAGCAACATGCAAGGACCGCAAGCTGTGGATTGCGTTAGTAGTTCACCGAAATAATCACCACTTTGCATGCCAAGATCTGAGCGTGGAGGCCGGTATTGCCGGGACAGTTTCCGCTATCACGTGGAAATGACAAGCTGGCGCTCCCGGGAAAGCCATCAAAATGCGATTCCCACGTGTAGGCCGATACTTACGAGCTCATCCATGTATACCGGGAATCTTGACGATCCTATTGACCTTGTTCCACAACTTGCCCGAAGCTAGAACTCAATACTAAAGCTATGGATGCTACACCGTGCGTGTTCGGCAATTATCCTGAATGTTCTGACGACTCTCTCAACCTCGAAACCTGTGCTCTTAGGTTTTCTCCGCTGACCGCGTCCCATCTGTATCTCCACCGGCAGGCGGAGGCGAATGTGTGAAGGAGAACCACCAGAGCAAGTACGAGTGTCTGTATTTTTGTGCTGATTGTAGCCGCCTTGTACTTGGAACCTATAGGGGGATGGGTTGTTGGCAAGTCCCCCAGGCTCCTAGTCAAATAGAAGATGGTTACACTACACAGGCTATGATCTCAAACCCCAAGCCCCCATATCTGAATGCGCTACCCAAAGGTCACTTCAGCCCAGACCTCAAACCTCAGGGCTTTCGCAAAGCCCTGGCTCACTCAGCGGGGCTCTGCCGTGGCGGCAGAGGCAGCCTGACGAAGGGGACCAGAGTCATTAAACCAGGGGGTTATTCTGGGTGGGCTTAAGTTTTAGGGTGTATGGTGTCTAAGAATTTCTTGTAGAAACTATTCCAGATAATTGGAGGTTCCGAAGCTTGCTACATTGCTTTCTTGACATGAAGCCAACCCAAAAGGTCAGCCAAAACTCTGCCAACGGCTTTCTTAAAGAATCCCGGGTGGAGACTTGGCCTGATTGATAATGTCAAAATTGCTTGTATCAGGGCCACTATCCGAAAATATCCGGGCGGCCAAAGAGGAGGGGTCTGCTGTGTTGAGCTGCCGAGCGCTCTATGTCTCTTGAAGGAAGGGCTGCGCATTCAGGGTCTGAGTCTACGGCCCATAAGGTTTATCACTTTGTATGTTTGTACACATATCATTACACACTTATGCTGCGGCTTGTTAACTGTAGTCCTGTTTTTGCAGCCTTTGCTTTCAAGCGTCCATCTCTAGCGAACATTGCTCCCTTGCCAAAATTGGGTGACCCTGTGACCTAGCTACACGGAGTTTCCAGAATCCTGACAAAGAGTTTTGGAGCTCACAGGAGGGCACCCTGCGTCTTGGAACCTGTCCAACCAATCCTCACCGAATGCTGAAGAAGGCCAGCCATCAACCCGCTCAATGAATCCGCCCTTTCAAACGCATAGATCCTGATTCCTAAGATCTCGTGGTGCTGATAGCGTTTTCTGCCTGCTTTAAGCGAGTTGGCGCACTCTGGCACCAACACTGTGCGGAATAGCTGGGAGCATTACCAGGCTCGGCGGCCAGCTTACACTTGTTACACTTCCCATAGATGCTATCTGACTCAGAACATATGCCGCTCGGTCTCTAATCGAAGCTGTAAGCTAAACCCTATCATTGACACCAGCGAAGAGGAGCATCAAAATCATCATCTGACATCTCTGAATGGAACAAATCCTTACGTGGTGTCGAACTGCCTTTTCATAGTCCCACAAGGACAGGCCCATGAACCATCAAGCGCTAACCCCCCTGAACAATTCAATGAGGCGCGCGATTCCCGTAGCAGCTTTTATAAATGACGACATAGCAGGACCCGAAACATACCGGTGCTACGTCAAACAGCTTATCTTGATGTTACACTAAATACAATTTGTTGCTTGTGAGTGCTAGGATGCACTCACGTGTTGAATCTTCTGCGAAGCGTTCCGTGCAAAGTTCGATAAACACTAAAGATACTGTAAACAACAACTTTCAAGCTAAAGATTGCCCCGGAGCCCTTTGGAATGCTGCGCTGCTGCGGACTGTTTTTGCCACGTAAGCTGCAGTCAAGTTTGCTCTGATCACGGAGGGTGCGTGATTGTGAGGTTGTGAGAGGCATCAAAGATGGTTATGACAAGGGTGCAATCTTATGCCAGTGCCCTTCGCCCAACTTTGACTACAGCTCCATTTGAAAGTCTGGCAGACCCAGGATTCCACAGCATGGCTGTCCAAGCAAAAGGACATTGCGCCACAAATCCCGAACACTCAGCTCCAATGCTAAAGCCCCAAACAGCGAATAGTTATAAGTTGCAAGTCTTGCCGCCAGGTCGCTTTGTCAATTTTGAGACACAACTACGCAAGTCAAAATTTGAAGTTCCTCCTGCAAGTCCAGAACAGCACGATAATGAGCAGTTCACCATAATGCTCGAGTGGAAAAAAGTGCAACAGTGCTCCTGTGACCTTTGAGGCGGTCTGCAATGCGGGCTTTGGCTCGCACAACTGCTATTGCTGGGTGCGCACAGCTGATATTTCATCCGGATACATGGCCGATTCTTGCCAGTTAGCTTACTCGGAACCTGCTGGCGCTACATACTAAGCTTTTCGGTGCCATAGCATGTGGACTCACCGGCAAGCATTGTGCACTCGCTCCACCATCTCAGCAGCAAACTCCTGTTCAAAAAGACTCCGGGCGGCTTTGCTGGGTACTGGATATTGTGGGCTGCTAGGTGGGCGAAGCCGAAGCAGATGTTCAAATTGCGGGGAGGCAAGTATTCCTGGGGTCATTTAAGACTGTGATCATTGCAACGTCTGTGTTCGGAAATGAAGGCGAAGTGGCAGCATGTGCGCAAGGCCCATTGGCTTTGAGTATACTTCGGTGGGATCAAAAAGACTGGTCGGTTCTCATCGGTAGCTTCCTGCAGCAGGTCAAACAAGTCCCCTTCACAAACGACAGATCAAAGGCTTCAAGATTCCGAGAGAGATCTTCAAGGCATCTCCAACTTCGACTCGGTTGGACAACCTTCAATCTGCAAACCTTCTAATCCTGCAATTGGCTGGAGTCTGCTGAGTCCCAAACGACATGTGAAACTAAGTCGGCCTCCCATGTGATCCAGCCACTCTGGCTGGTGTTGATCTCCTGATGTCTCTTGCGTTGGAGCTGGAGTTCTTGGGATTGGAGTGTAGAACTTTGGGGCTTTGGATTCGTGTGTGGGGTGAAGGGTCTTAGTTAGTTGGCTGAGCAAGGCCTGCCATATCCGATCAGGTAGTTTCCAAATAGCCGCTATAGTCAGGGTCCTCTGCCAAAGAACCTTGCAAGGACACCTCACACCAAAGCCCTCACTGGAAGGAACCCCTCTTCTCGAAAGATTTGCCCACGAGCGGTTGCCATACATGCAGATCCCTGCAGAATGAGAACGCGTAAACTTGAACGTGCAGATCCTACTGGGCTCGGATCAAAAAAAACTCAAGCCTTGACGCTGCACCTTCTTGGCTTGACTGGCTCTGCATGGCCACAGCAAGAGGCGAGCCAGACAGCAAACAACTTGCTCTCGCAAGTTCTTCTTGCTTAGTTGAGAAGTGCTTGCCTGAAAGCAGGTCTCTTGAATGATCCCATGCTTACACGTTGTTGTGGTGGAGCTAAGACCTAGGATAGTAACCTGCTTTTTTGCCAGCGTTTGCTTGCACATTATTGATCAGGACACAGCCGTTCCGAGAGAAGAGAACAAAGCTGTGGTGCCCTATTTAGCATGACATGCCCCGCTCAGCACGCAAACCTTCTTATTGTGGACGGTCCGCTCACAACGAAACAGGTGTAACCTTACGACCAAGCTTTCGGAAGCAAGAACTAAACTATGTGGCAAACAGAATCTCGCACTGCTCTATACCTGGACCCTGAGTTGAATGTCATCTCAAAAGCAATAGACCCCAAGGCAACAGCAAGCTACCATTCAACTTGTGGCATTTTCGTTGACTCTTGATACCTCGTGCTTTCCATGGCTCTCCCATCCCATGACCCAACACAACCCGTGTGGGATCTGAGAGGGCTTCTGACGATGGCCCATGCTTCACCACTTAGCTCGAGTTTTCAGTACAGGGGCTCAAAGCTTGGAGCTAAAAGCTCCCAAGCGCGATATTGCAAGGGATGACTGCTCTGCAGGCAAGCGTCTGTCAACTGAAGTGCATCGTATGTGCGGTGTAACCCGCAGCTAAGGTGCTTGATGTGAATTTGTAGCCGTTACGCGTGGCTCAGGTACAACCCACGGAATTCAGGGGACCAGTGTGGGAAACTCCTGTCAGGGCCTGTTGATAGCTCAAATATCTTGGGCTTGGTGTTTGACAGAAGCCCTTTCTGACCCTCGAAGCAGTCTATGTCAACGGCTGCTATCGCAACCAAGATTCGGCAAAGGTTTCGTCCAGATCGTCCTGTCCCACGGCACGACGACAGTGGAAGAACACTTACTTGGCATTGGGCTTGAAACGCTGTGGTTTCCAAAAGCTTTGGACAAAGCATCCACTCTTTTGAAACCCCCAATCTCCGATGCGCATAACAGCCGATGGTGTTGGTCTAGAAGGCAAATACACGACAGGTGGAGGGTTTTTTTTCCAAAGGTTTGGCTCCACTTTTTTTTCAAAGGTTTGGCTCGA